>PVIR01000028.1:114920-184165 GCA_004026965.1 Petromus typicus
GCAAGGACCCGGGTTCGATTCCCAGGTAACCACATAACAATACTGGGTGTGGAGACCCACACCCAGCAGCAACCAGTACCACATACCACAGTGCCGGGCGTGGTGGCTCACGCCTGTAATCCCAGCACTCGGGAGGCAGAGGCAGGAGGATTGTGATGTGAGTTTGAGGCTGAGCTCAGGGCCAGCCTGAACCACAAAGTGAGACCCTGTCTCAAAAAACCAAAAAAAAAAAAAAAAAAAGAAATATTTAATCTCATACATTGAACCAAAAATAACTAATTATTCAAGGAGATGACAATATAAATGAAAACCAAGAAAGCAGCAGAAAGTATAAACAGACTTACAAGAAGGTCGGTATTAGACTCACTGGAGACAGACAATGAAATACCCATACTTACCGCGTTAGAGGAAATACAAGAGATGTGTTAGAATTTCAGCAGGAAAATCAAACCTATTTAAAAAAACCCGATGTAAAATCAAGAACTGAAAGCATGTAATAATCAAACCAAGAAAGTAACCGAACAACGAATTAGACAGAGAGGAAGAGAGAGATAAAGAACTGGAACACTGATTAGAAAAAAGTGCAGCTGACTAATGGAGAATGAAAACTATAGAGAATTTGAAAATCCTAAGGGACAATATGAAAAGTGGTCAGATTTGTAGTTGGATTCAAAAGGAAGACAAGAAAGAGAACAGAAAAGTGGTATTTGCATAGATAATGGCAGCAACTATTCTAAAATTGACCAAGTGCTTCTGACCTTGGACCGAAGAGTCCTACAAAGCCCAACAGGTCTAGAAAGTGAAACTGTAAATGGGAGGAATGAGGGAGGCAGGGAGAGGGGTCGCCAGGGTGACTAGCTTCTGCTTATATAGGTTAATTGGACAAACACTGCCATTCTCAGGTTTCTACCCTTCCCCACTGGCCCCCTCTGTCTCTCCTGGGTCATCATAGTAAAGCTGCTAAAAGCCAGAGAACAAGAGAAATTTTCTAAATAGTTGGAAATAAAACCCCTTAATTTCACAGAAGCCACAACTAGACCTCAAGGTAGTTCCAGACAGAAACCAGTAGACGGTAAGAGAATGTCTTAAAAATATCAAATAAAAGAACAACCTACCTAGAATTCTATAGACAGCAAACACATTTCAAGAAAGGTGAGAAAAGCAATTTATAAACAATAAAATCTGAGATGCTGTCAGTCACAGATCCCCACTAAACTCTGAAAATTTCAACAGACAAGAAAGTCTCATGGCAGGTCTATACAAACAAAATACAAGTATGTATTATTTATAAAAGCTGCAGTGTAAGTACAAAACTATAGACAAGTTTGAATAAAAATTCAAGAAAGACTACATTCTAAATTTGGAGTAGCTGCATGTACTTCAAGGCAAACAGTATCACTAGAGAAAAAGCTGGACATTTATACTGATAAATGTTCTATTTGTCATGAAGATACATGGGTTATAGACTCATATAAACATAATGACATGGTCTTTAAATGCAAAAAATGAAAGATGACAGAATTAAAAGAACTCTGATTTTAGCTTCAACCTAAACATTTTGGTCTAATACATATTTTTACTTCAAAAGTGATACTTTCCTTTGACTATGTGCTATTCAAAATACTTTTCTTAATACCTATATATGTATATATAACTTTTAATGATTTCTGTTTGTCTTTATTTCTAGCTTAATTCTTCATGATGAGACCATACACTCTTTATGATTTAAATACCCTACAATGTTTAAAACTTGATTTATGGTCCTATACAAGCTTAATCTTATAACTATTTTAAGTGTGATTATATAAGAAAAATATTTTGAAATTATATGTACATCATAAATTTGCCAAAAAAAAAGAAAAATGGTGAATATGAATTACATGATATAGGCAGTTATCACAAGAAGCCATTTTTTTTAGAAAGTCAAGGAAAGTAAAAAGAAGAAAATAATAATTAAGACAAAATAGATGAAAATAGAAAACATAAAATAAAATGGTGATTTTATAACTATTAAGGAAATTGGCACGCAGTGTCTGTGTGCCCGGCCAAGAGCTCAGGCAGGACTAACAGGGAGAAGAGATCTGTTCACAGCACAAGCATGGCTGCTGCAAAGATCTTTCTCATAAAGAAGACATTACGTTCATACTAGCATCTCCATCAAGTCCCTCAGACACTGAAAAAAAATTATACCAATCTTTCATACTCTTTCAGAGAGTAGAAGAGACAGTCATTCTCTTTAACTTGATTTATAGACATAATAATAATAAATGAACAACATAATCTTAACACTCAAACTCAATATATACATTCCAAGAAACTTCATATGGGCCCACCTGTTTGCCACTGCATAGAGTTGCAGAGATCCTAGACAAAATGTGAAGAAATGAAATGTCATCAATGTACAAAAAGAATATTGAATGTTTGATTTATTCCAAGAATGCAGGATGAGATTAGTATTCTTAAAATTCATCAATATAATCAATCACATACATAAAGTAGAAAATCATAAATCATCTCTGCAAAACATCTGATAAATTCAGATAAATTCATGATAAAAACAATAAACAAACATTTAGCAAACTAAGAGTAAAAGATAGTTTTCTTAACCTTATAAAATAAATATACAAAAACCTACAGCAAGTATCACATGCAATAGTAAATTGGTCAAAGCTCTCTGAAACTTCAAATTCTTTTTGGCCCTAAACTAGCAGTCTTGACCAATGCAATAAAACAAGAAAAAAATAAATTAAGGGGTATATCATATTCACAGATTAGAATGCTCTAGTACACAAAAATGCCAACAGTTTACAAATGGATTTATAATGTCACTACAATCCTAATTAAAATCCCACATCATGTTGTGGACCTTGCATGCTCATTTATAAGTTTACATGAGAAATCAACGGATCTGGAAGAGCCAATTTGCTCTTGAACAGGAAAGGAGTTTTGTTCCACAGAAACACAGGTCTCACACAGCGGTCGTGACTAAGTGAATGTGGCAGTGGTGTCAGGACAAGCAGGTAAATATTAGAGTGGAGGAGCAGTCGCATGTGAGTGCGCATTGGTGCGTGGTTCAGTCCTAGGATTCTACGCCTAGTGAGAAAGATCTGGCAGCACCCTAGTGGGGAGCAGAGCTGCTTCCCCAGACTGCATCTGGTGGGTGTCAGTGTGAGAAGTGTGGTGAGAGGGAGCACTTTCTCTGTGTGGATCCTGGAGTAACCTTGTGGGAACATTGCAACCTCTCTGGGGGAAACTCATGGGCAACATGCTACTGCCCATGGAGAGGGGACCCATTGGATTAGAAGACGCACCTCAGCTAGACCCTAGGCTGCCATCAATTGTCTGTGGGAACATTGCAGTAGGCATCACTTCTGATGGAGGGGTGAGTGTGGCATCCTAGAGTTGGGTCCTGTCCCAGTCAAGGAAAGGAGGCCAGCTGCTTCTTGGGGAGTGCTGGACTTGCAGAAGTAGCCAGTAGGGCCGGCTGACAGTACTGCTCACCCAGGGCACAATTCAGCCCTGCCCAAAGTGCAGTCACTTGGGGTGTCACAGGCTGGAGAAGGCTCTGAGGTCACCTGGAGTAGATGGGGTGAGCAGCAGCGGCCGCTCATCCTGCAGTGCCCACAGTGAGCGGGAAGAGGTGCAGCAGTGCCTGCGTGCCCGGCCAAGAGCTCAGGCAGGACTAACAGGGAGAAGAGATCTGTTCACAGCACAAGCATGGCTGCTGCAAGCACTGCTTCCTTTCTGCTCTAACACAAGGTGAAGGAGAAAGAGACACAGATGTTGGCTAACAAGAAATTCCCAGAGTCAGAGAGAAAGTTAGGTTTCTCTTCCTGTAATGGGATGCAGACATCGTGAAGTCCCCAGCCGGTACTAGTGGGCCAGGAGCAATACCCCTCCCATTCCTCCTGATGTCCCTGCCCCTGTGTGGCATGTGGTGGTGTTGGCATTGGACTTGTGGCCTCTGAGGCCATCTCCTGAGTCTAGGCAGAGACCAGAAGCCGGAGGTGGACACAGGCTGAGGGCTTCACCAGCCTCAGCTCGTTCACCTTGGATGCTGGGGACCGAGTCCTGCAACCCTGCCCCTGGCCTGGCACAGATCTTGGATGCCCAGGGGGGTCTTAGAGACATCTGGCCCTAGCCCCGGGTCCCAACAAGCTCCATCTGTCCCCTGTGGACTGAGGCTCCTGGCAGTGAGGAGTGTTCCCTTCTCGGGTACTGGCACAGTACTGTGGGACTGTATATTCTGTGGCCCTGCAGGACACCCCAGGGCTGTTCAGGGGCTTCCATGTGACTCTTCCATTTTCCCTCTTGATCAGGTCTGTTTCATCCCAAGATGGTCTGACCAGGAAGTCTTGGGCTGGAAGGTTGGCCATGTCCTCTCCTGAGAAATAAACTAGGGTAGCAGACAGCATGCTCGAGGCCTGGCAACACTTCAGAGAGCTGGGTTAAGGCCCTGCCTCTCGTCTCCCAGAGAGAGCTCTGGATACTCGTTCCCCTCTGCTGGTTCATATGGTATCTGGGGATCCTGGGATTCTGCCAGGATTTTGACTTTGTCAGTAGGGAAAGAGCCAAGGGTGAGGATCCTCCAAGCTCTACACCTTCCTCCTAGAGCCAGGGGTGCTTCTTGGGCAAATCCAGTTACAGGTTGAGTCACGTCCCCCACATGCATCTGTTGAATCTCTCACCCCAGAACCCCAAGGTGACTTGTTTGGATCTAGGGTCTTTACAGAGCACCCTGAATTGAAATGTGGTCACGGGGTAGCTCTAATGTGCCGGACTGTGTCCTTCTAGGAAGAGAAGGGCACATAAACACGCAGAGGGATGGTTGTGGAAGGCTGAGCAAAGGATGGCCCCTATGAGCCAGGACAGAGGCCCCACGAGGAGCTAGCCTAGGGGCCCCATGACCTAGACCTCAGCCTCCAGGACATGGGAGACAGATGTCAGCTCTTGCAGCTGGCTGTGTCTATGGGTCTGAGGAGTCCTGCACCTGCCCAGGGGCTAGTGGACATGTGCTGACGGCCCAGCTGCTGGGAGGATGCGGGTGGAGGGGGTGGGTGGCACTAATGCTGTGTAAACGGGATCCCAGACACGGGTCTCACCCTCTGGTCAAACAAATATTTGCTCAGGGCTTCCTAAAGGTGAACAACATAAACAGGGCCCAGCTTGAGCCAACGACGATTAGTGGAATTAATAGTCACTTAGAGAAGCTAATGAGAACATATGTGATCGTTTGGATTGGTGCTCAGCAAACATACCCCTCCCCTTGCGGCGGGTTGGGGCGGGGCCACTTCCCCGCTGTGCGCGTGGGCCTGGGCCTGTCCAGGCAAGGGATTGCTGGAAGTTTCCTGCCTTCTGGGGAGGCACTGTGATGAGTTATCACTGTCCTGCAGCCCAGGTCTTCGAACACACAGCCAGGCAGCTGTGAATCTGACCAACGCCCTGTACCTATGCAATGGGGACATTTGTCATGTAGCCTGCTACAGCCATGTGACCTAATACCATATACAGGGAAAGGGTGTGGTTGTTATCAATCTGAAAGCCTCAGGTGGATAGTCTCTATGCTATAGGTTGTTGTGGTCTGGGGGATCTATTCTCAGAGGGGCCCAGCAAGGCGCTGTCCAGTCTGCCACTGCCAGGCCTGAGAGCTAAGACTGGCTCTTCCATTTTTGAATAGCTGAGACAGAAAAACAAAAGAAGAATGGCATTGTATGACATGGGAACGTTTTATGGAATTCAAATATAGTGCAGTTGTACTGATACCACCCACATCACTTGTCCCATCGTCTACAGCAGAGGGGTCAGGAGTCCAGGCCCAGGGAGCCTCAACCACTCCCTGCCCAGCCTCCAGTAAGAGGACCTCATCTCAAAGAAGAGAAGGTCTGGGGCAGAATACAAGGTGAGGAGGTAGCGTCCCTGGGCCCTCGAGAAAGGTGGACTCAGGTTCTCAGCATTTGCCATGACGTGCTGCAGTCTAGCACTTCCCCGTACAAGGAAAACAAGGCTCTACCATCTGTGCACTGGAGGAGATGGGCCCTTCCTATGACCCCGATTGTAGCAGCCAAACCTGTTCACTTAGCATGGAGCTGCATTCTTCCTGTGTATCCCCTTCCTCCCCATTCCCTGAGCACTTTCCATGTGCAGTGTCATGTGTTGGACATAAAGATGTCACAGCTGAGTAAGGCAGCTGTGTACTCTCCCACCAGCTATATGCATCCAACCATCCACCCATCTATCCCTCCATCCACTCAGCCTGCCATTTACCCACCGTCACATCCCACCTATCCACACATCTATCTATCTGTTCATTCATTCACCTTACTACCCAGCCACTCACCTACTCATCTATCCATACATAAATAATATGTATAGATCATTCATCTACCTACTCACCACTCATCCATGCATCCATCTATCTACTCATTTAGCCAGCCAATCAGCTCCTCACCCTCCCATCCATTCATTTATTCACCAAGCTGCCCATCACTATTCACTACCTACTCCGTCTAGCCAACTACCCAGCTGTTCACATACTCATCCACCCATCCATCCATCCATCCACCCATCCACTTCTCTATCCATCCACTCATCCATCTCCTTGCTACCCATCCACTCACTCCAATATCCTTTCAGCCCCATGTTTGTTTAATGACTGTTTCTGAAAGGTCCCCCTGCCAGGCATGATACTGGCTCAGAGGCACAATGGTGAACAGATAGCCCTCTGGAACACACAGCCTTGTGGAGACAGAAACCATCCCCCTACTGTTACAGGTTATGAGGAAAGGGCCTGGTGGATGCAGTCAGAGGAGGCCTACTGATAAGAGGCTGCTGGGCCAAGGCTTGAGGATGAGGTAGATAATGGTGCATGATGGGTGAGAGGCTGGGGATGGGGTTGGGAGAGGAACGTGGCCTCCCCAGTGGTGAGGGACAATAGCATGCACATGAGAGGGCCCTTATTGGGACAGGCAGCAGCTCAGGCAGGGAACCTGTGCCTCAGGGGCTCTGCCCAGCTCTGCTCTGGGTACATGGGTGTGTGTGGACTTGGGTCACAGTAGTAGTATTTCAGGGAAGGCAAAGGCACTTTGACTGGGTAGCCCTGAGTCCAGCAACCTGGCCCTGCTAGGAGGGAGAGTAGAATTCAGAGGCAGCAGGAGACAAGGTAGAGATGGAAGGATGAGCCCTCATGCCTAGCCTTGTGGGAACACCTAGAGCTGGAAGAAGACAAAGTGCCTATGGTGTAGCTCAGTAGTGGAGTGTCCTGGTTCAGTCCCCAGAATGGCACTGGGGGAGGGAAAAGTCTCTACAGGAAGAAGCTCCCGCCTTCGAGGCTGAGACTGGGGCGGAATTCAGTTTCTCACCGGGGTAAGATTTATAAGTACTCTTGGGGCCGAGGAGGTCAGCTGGGAACGCCGGCTAGACAAAATAATTTATCAGAGAATTCCAAGTGGCCGCCTGTGATGGCTAGAATGTGGCGTGGCTCAGCCTTTTCCCAGCTGAGGACAGTGCTGGGGGCTGTATGAAGCTGGATGGTTGTCCCGGGACCCACTTCTGCACCTTGTCCTGATTTGGCTCTGAGCCGATCACATGGGAGGACAGCAGTGTCCCCCCGCGGGGGTCATCTGGTGGTCGCTCCATGAGGATCCACTGCTCTTGCTCACACAATGCCCTGCTGGGCAGTTTCTGGGCTCTGCAGCCCCACTCTCAGGGCTGGTGCCTGTGGACTCTGTATGTGATTAATAGGCAGCACCTTGGGCCCTGCTCCAGCCAGTGGCTTGGAGGGGCTCCTGTGGGCACTACCGCCTTGCTCTGTCCATGCAGTGACCCAGAAAGGGGTGGCAGAGCCTGGCTTCCTACTGCCTGAGCCCAGCCCAGACCATAGGTCTCTGGTCAGAAGAAGGAACCCAGTCTTCAGAGCCTCCCAAGACGCTGGCCAACTTCAGCCTCTGAAGGACAGCGAGGTGGGTATGACTGCAGCTGGCATCTGGGAAGATTCCTGGACAAGATGGGGTGGTCCAGGGCCTGGCTGAAGCCCGTGACTCAGACACAGACCCATGACTGCGTGTGGTTACTATTCCAGATAGTGCTGACCTTGCTGCAGGAACAGCTGAAGCTATGCCCCCATTGCATGCGACACTTTGAGATGGGGGCTGAAACCACTCCCTGTATGGTGGGTGAAAGTTTTAATTTAGACAAAAGAGCTTTTCTTTCTTCACAGGAGTTGCTTTCTCTGAGAGGGAAGAGATGGCCAGGCGGTTCTTATCTTTGAACCTCATGTACTTAACGCTTATTAAAATCAATACCATCCATTAGCTGGCAATGTTTCCATTTTTAATCATCTATTGATATATGGCCTGTGCTTTTATAGGACTAAACAAATTTCCGCTCTTGGTGCCCCTCTGCAGCCCGGGGGCAGGGGTGTGCGGCCGCGGGACGTAAATGTTTATTTACTGCCTGCTTCCTGATTGAGAACATACCTGGTCCCGGCTTCAGATGGCTTTTACACGGGGCTCAGGGCCACTTCCTGCGCTCCAGACTCGAGCGCCTTTTCAGAGAGGGTAATGAATGCCCGGTATTGTGCATGAAATCATTGCCCGGCTGGCCGGGCAGGAGGCGGAGGCGGAGGGGGCAGCAGGTTTATTATTTACCCACTGGTCGCTGCTGCTTTCTGGGGGCCAGGTGAGCTGGGCCAGCTGTGCAGTGGACACCTCTTCAAGTCACCTCTGCTCTGTCCCAGCTTTCACCAGCTCAAGCCCTGTTGGCCGGGATAGGGGCTGACACAGTTGACTCTGGCAGGCCCAGCGTCTCACATTTCTGTGCCCTGGCCTCCTTATCCATTGCACAGAAGTGGGGTCCAGTTAGGGAGGAGGGCTGAGGTCTGTCATCAGTGCTGAGGGCCACAGGGTCAGAGCTGCTTATTGCACGTGGGCTCCTGGCCCTCCAGTGCTATCTACCCTGGTCCTTCCAATCCCAAAAAGCTCTCTGACTTTTGGGTACTAGTGTACTTACTTCTGTCTGCCCCTGGGGGCCAACATTCTCCCTGCTCTGCCCCCAGACTGGCATCTCCTCTACAGTATTTGCTACACTCGGATGGCCACACATAGGCTGGGAGAAACTTGGAAGCTCAAAATGAGTCCTCTCTCTGTAGTGGGCTCAACCTGGGGGCCCGAGGTCTGAAGGTCCCCTGGGGCACAGATGGCACCCCAAGGTGCCAGGCTTACTCAGGGCACAGGACGGCCAACCCTTATGTGTGCCAGTGGAGGTCAAGTCACAGAGCTGGCAATGCCAGGGCCTCAGCTGTGCTCCAGAGGCTTGTGGGAGTTCTGAGTGTGCTGGGTCTTCTTGGGGAACAGGTAGGGAACAGGACAGCCAAGTTCCACTTCTATAGAATGAGCATTGTTTTGGTGTCATGGGTCTTGTTTTTATAGCAGTTAGTGGCTTGTGGGAAGACAGAGTTGCTGCTAAAATAAGCTGAAAGTACTTGCTAACCAAGCTACCACAGCCTCCTGGAGGGGAATCGAGGTCCAGAAAAGGGGCACAGCTGAGATCTGACCCATGATCGGTGGGCACCCCACCCCCTCTGGGCTGTGGATGAGACCTGACCCCCCTCCAAGGGCCAGTGCACTCTCTGTTCACCCCAGGGTGCAGACAGCCCTCCAGTGCACGGCGGGCCACCCAGCACAGGACATCAGCCCCAGGCTGCACAGTTGTGGGTGACGCGCATCTGTGATCAGTGGCTTCATAAAACGACTTCTAATGAAAGTAACACACTGCAGCAGGGAGGGCAGTCCAGGACGTGGGCAGCGTCGTGGAGAAATGTGCTTGTTAAAATGTGTAATGAGAGACAGAACAAATCCCCAATATCGGGCAAAGCTGTCGTTAAATCCCTTAATGATAGCGGTATTTTCTCTGGTGCGCCGCGCTGTTCGTTATAAACCCCTTTGGCATGATGGGGTGGGGTAGGGGATGAGAGGGTGAAGAGTGGGGGCTGGAAAGGTCCTGCTGGAGGCTGGGACCCAGGCCTGGAGCTTGTCTGTCCTGCCTTCTGCCCTGCATGGTGGCACCCAGTAGTCCCTCATTGTGCCAATGGCTGGAGTTGAGCCCCACTGGGTAAAATTCAGCCTGTGGACCTCAGAGTTAGCCCACTCCGGGCTGCTCAGTTACCACAGAGATTTGATGAGTGCCCCAGGGCCTACCCAGGGTCTTTCCTAAAGGCTGTTCAGCACAGCTCTGGCTCAGAGAAGACCAGAAAGCAATCGAGGGCTGCAGCCTGTGTGCAGCCAGCCCTGGGGTGGGGCCCTACAGAAGGGTCCCCCCCATTCATTCCTGGGGCTTTAATGGGAAAACACCCTGTGTCCGCCAGGCCACAGGCAGCTAGAAGCTGAACCTTGTAAGTCAAGGTGTGATGGGGGCTGGGTCTCTACACCGGTGCTGCACACTATTCAGCAGCCTGGTCGCAGGAACATTTGGGATGGGGCTAGGCTCTTGGCTTGGAGGGCAATGGTCAGGAGCCCAAGGATGTGGCCTGGGGTATAGCCCTGGCTTCTGGGGAGGACCTCATGGGCTGCCCTGTCTGGTCTGGCCCTGTGGCCCTGTGGCCCTGTCTACCTCCAGAGCAAAAGCCATGTCTGATGCCTGTCAAACCCCAAGTCCCTGGTTGCTCTGAGAAACCACTAGCCTGGGTGGGGTCAGGAGCCACACAGAGGCTGGCACCTCAGAACATGGGCCACTATGCCAGGGTCAAGAGCTATGGGACTAGACCACCTCGGACTCAGGCCCACATTGGGCCTCTGGCCCAGGAACTCCATGCAGGGTGGTTTGAGCTGGTCTGGGTTGGGGTTTCTGTCTGGCTGTCACCAGGGAGGGAAGGTCTAGCTCTGGCCCACAGGGAAGGTCTAGCTCTGGCTCCCAAGTGGCCTGTACTTGGGAGGACTTCTGTGGTGGCCTCGGTCTGGGTGGAATGGTCTCCAGCACCTAGGGGTCCTTGTTTTACACACTTGTCACAGGGCCTGCTGGGGTTTGAGTCCTGCCACATCCTCTTGGCACAGGTGGCAGAGAACAGTACACACTCAGGGTCTGGGGTGGGCACAGCCTGCCGTGTGCTGGGGTGAAGCTTGGTTCTGGGCTTCTGGCTAGGAGTCTGGCCTTGCTCATGCTGCATCCCCATGTGCCCCACCCACTCCGCTCTATCACTCTGTCCCTGAGTCCCCACCAGCATCTTTTCATCTACCTTTGGTCGAAGGCCACACACTGGCTCAGAACCCTGGGACACAGGTTGAGGTGCACACTGACAAGCACTCTGGCAGGAAGCCCCAGGGTCCTCTGAGGCCCTGACAGGCCTAGGATGGATATTTGATGGCACCAGGCCTGCCCAGCTGAGAGGTTATGGCCTGATCCTGGGCCCCGGGGTTCCCACCTATGCAGCAGTCCCAGGATGGGATTCCAGGGTTCTACCATGGTGGGTCCAGAAGGAGACCCAGGCTTGGGATCCTCTCCAAGAGGTAGCAGGAAAACCCCCAGAGGCTGAGGCAGGACCCACATGGGTCTCCTTTTGGAAGCTACAAGGGAGGAGGTTCAGGCCCCAGCCTCTACCTTTACTACGAGGGGACGCCCAGGCCAGGCTATACCCCAGCCACAAGGCCTGTTTCCTTACTTGCTGATTGCCCTGGATGTGTGGGCTCTGCTGAGGGAAGACAGCCACAGCATGACAACCTGCCCTTCCAGTGGCGTCCACTCACCCACCTTGAAGACACCCAGTCCCCTTGGCCACATCCCACCCATAACAGAGATTGCTGAGGTGACAAGTCAAGCCCCAGGCCAGGGGCCCAGGAATTATCCTATGTCATCTGTGATGGCAGCTAGTTCTGTGTGGGGCACTGCCCCGGGCAGCTCTGGGACCCCTAGAGGTCACCCTGCTGGGATCCTTGCCTAGTGGCACACTGGCCACCCTGGCCTAGGCTGTCCTGGGGATAGGGCAGAGGCTGGCAGAGGCTGAAGCAGGCTTAGGCGGAGAACCTGTGCCCTGGGCCAGTCTGGCAGGCAGGGGCAGCCTTCGAGGACTGCTGCCAGTGTGGTGGTTAATGGGCCCAGGCCCAGGTGTGGATATTTTTAACAGCCTGTGACCCGCCATCCACTCTCGGCTGGGTGTTAATGGCCAAATGTTTTGCAAGTAAATTACCAGAGAGAATTATTCCTGAGAGGCAGAGGTTTGTGGGAAGGTGTTAGGAAACTGGACAACCGGCCAGCTTGGAGAACAGCAGCTAGGTGAGGTGGGGATGAAGGTGGAGCCCAACTATGGGGTGTGCTCTCCACGATGTCTCCATCATGGGCATAACAGGGACCCCTCAGGCCTCCATCAGGGGCTGCTCTGGTCAGAGCCAGAGACGGGACCCGTGGCCAAGAGGCTCTGGGGACCTCTGGCCAGTAGAGGCAGCCTGTCCTTGATAGAGGATTGGCCCTGGAAAGTCTGTCTGGCCTCTAGCATGCTGTTTAGGCACTGGGGCTTCCCAGGCTGGGTTCATGGTCCTCAGGCAGGATGCCAGCTCTGCCCTGGGCCTCTTCTGGGGGCCTTTCTGGGGGGCATGTATTACCGCCAGTCCAGGGCATGCTCTGGAGGACCAGGGACCTAGCCCCAGGACCTGTGTCTTACTTCTGTGAGGGTGCATGGAAGGGTGGGGAGAGGGCTGGGCAGTGCTGGGTGGGGTGTGCCTACCTGTGACCCCAGCATTCTAGGAGACTGAGGCAGGAGAATCAAAAGGTAGAGCCCAGCCTGGGGCAACTTAGGAACTTAGTGAGACTCCTCTACCTTAAAGGTATTTTAAGAAAGTAAGAAAGGTTGGTGATGTAGCTCAGTGTGAAGGCTCTGGATTCAATCCCCAGGACTACAAAAGAAGGAAGGAAGGAAAGAAGGAGGGACAGGCCAGGATGCCAAAATGTGTTGCCAGTGCAGACCCTGGGGGCCACGGAAAGAGCCAGGTGCAGCAGGGTGCCAAGGCCCCAGTTGGGTTTGGGTCCTGAGCAAGGTCTTGACCCTTGGAAGCCTCATTTGCACTGTGAGACAAGGAAGGCACTACCTCCTGCCATGGTGGTTTCCTGAGCAGCAAATGGAAATTTGAAAACACCCCACACAGAGTCACACAGACAAGGACCAGAGCTGAACACAAAGACCCACGCAGATGTCCTACATCTAGCTCCCTGAGCCCACAGTGCGCCCCAGGCAGGATCAGTGCTGCCTGGACACTCAGTGCCAGGGGAAGATGCACACCTACCGCGACCAGGATGGTGGGGACTTGCCTCTGTGGGGCCAGGGTGTACAGAGCCCTGCATGATGGCCAGGACACCTGGTGGGGGCCCACAGAGGTGGGCACTGCGACACTCACGGCCATGTTCCATAGTGCTTTAAACAGCCCTCCGCTCTGCAGACTCGGCTCTGCGTCTTTAAGACTCGAACGGACCCTCTTAAAACATGACAGTTTGCTCTCTCACTCGCGGGTTCTCGTCTGACATCAGCAGGGAATCAAAGATGTTTTATTATTTGGAAACTCCATATAGGGAAAGCAGCCTTGAGGGTCTGTCATTGCTCCAAAACCCACACCTCCCCTGGGAGTTAATTATTTTCTTAAAATGCAACTTGCACTGTTAGTCTAAAACATTCCAACTGTGTTCACACTCTTTAAATCTTCAGTAAACCTTAGAGTTTAAATCACTTGCAGATAAGAGTAATTCTGCTAGGGAGAGAGGGGAGCGGGTGTGCGGCGCAGGGCGATGGGATAGAATGAAAAGGCCTTTGATCACGGGCTCTTCGGGTACCCCCTGCCCTTGGCCTAGGATGTAGTGGGCAGGCAAAGCCTGAGGCTCTGGCTGGGGGTGCACTGCTCTCCCAGAGGGCTGGGCATAGCACTCAGGGTACACTGGGTATAGCTGTGTGACAATGGAGCATGGCTACCTTGAAGGGACGTGGCCTCAGAGGACCCTCTGGTCCCTGGGCTGGAGGATTCAGGAGGTGTGGTGTCACCTGTAATCTGGGTGTCCACTGAGGCCTAGTGTTCCTCTGGGGACTAGGTGTGCACTGATGCCCGGCAGAGGATCCATCTTGGGTGGCAGCCTTGGTGCTTTCCCCTGCTTTCCTCTTCTTGTCCCCAGCACCTTGAGTCTGCCTCTGCCCCTCACTGCTGGCCCAGGTGAACCCTGGTTGTCCTGTGGGCTGGTGGTCCTTGAGGGTGAATGACTTCCTCTGTGTCAGACAAAGCTGAATGAGGTGGCTACTGTGCTCAGGATGAGTACGGGACAGCAGGCTTCTGTCCTGTGTCTCCCCAGGCCCTGCCTGGACAGATGGCATGGACCTCTCTTCCTCCAAAGTGTGCCCTGTTGTGTGGGGACCTTTGTCTGTCAGGGGCTCAGCATGTGACTGGCAAAGGAGGTGACAGCAGCGTGAGTGGACAACTGGGTCAGGAGGTTTGTGTGCATGTGGGATGATGCAGCCGCTGGTCAGGCCCTGCCTTGCCATAGGGGTCCAAGCCCCACCCCACCCCAAGGTGCCCCTCACCCACACTCAGAGTCAGGAGAATCACTGGTGGGGTAATGGGAAGGAAGAGGCAGAGAAAAGGCAGCTTGTCTCTGTGGGTCCTGTGGGGCTCCTTGGATATTCAGACCTTGTCCATAGCCTAGGTTCGCCTTCCACATGTGGTCACGCAGCAGGGCAGAGTGCAGCCTCTCTGGGACTGGCCTCCCTGCTCTGTTCTCCAAAGAGGACAATGAAGGAGGAGGTTCAGGGAAGGACAGAGTCACCACAGAGCCCTCAAGCCCGGTGGGGGTGACAGGATCCGTCCCACCTGTCTGAGCCTGGAGCATCAGGCGGCGGGTAGGCTTGACCCCAGCTCAGAGCCAAGTGAGCTGTGTGTGTGCTGGGTATGTGAGCGTGTGCAGTGGCCCAGAGCCCAGCGGTGTTTGGCACCTCGAGCTCTGTGCCTCTCAGGGTGTCCAGGGTGACACAGAGCAAGCCACATCCTCTGAACTGAGGCTATTCCTGCTTCTCTGCCATGGCCCTGCCGACCTCATCACCCCATGGCATTTTTCAGGAACCTGAGCCCCGGCCAACTTGCCTGTGCTGCTAACGCTTCACGCCCCATTTGCAGCAGCTTTGCAGCTACTTCAGGGCACCTCACGCTGGTCCTGGCCCGGGCATGTCCCTCCCTCAGCCAGTCATCTGTTACATGTCCTCTGAAGGTGGGGATACATGGGTCCCCTTCGCCAGGCAAGAGTGGGTCTGGCAGAGGCCACACTGCAGATGCACTTGGACTCCAGGTGGACCCAGGGCCTTGGTCACCCAAGGAGCAGGCTGTGCACCGTGGAACCTGCAGATGCCCTGGTCTGATTTCCTGTCCTGATGAGATGTGTCAAGGCCATCAGGTGCACTGTCCAGTGTCACCATCTGCTCAGGACCTGGGGCCAAGCTGGATTTGGGCTGTAGCCAGGGGAGGGAGCAGGATCCCTGAGATTCTCAGGGGAAGAGAGGTGCACCTGCACCCCTGGGGGAATCCCCTGGGGCCCCAGCTGAGCTTCCCAGGGGCGGGGAGGACAGAGCTCTGTGGAGCCCAGCACCTCAGCATCCTTCCCAGTGAGGCCAGGCATGCTGGGCTGGACCCACACCTCTTCTGCAGGCAGGTCAGGGCCTCCCTCAGTCTGGTCCTGCTCATACCAAATAGCATTTTGATGAGTTAAGTGTGAGAGAATTAAAAACAACCCGATTAAATTTCCTTTATAAATACATATGGGTTTGGAAATCAAGGGAAAAAGTGGCTTTGAGCTAATAAAACACTGTTACACTTTCCCTGAAAGCATGCAGGGAGGGTGGCTTGTGGGTCCTTGAGCTGGTCGCCCCTGACCCCCTCCAAGCTGACCTGGGCTGCCGGTGAGGCCAGACAGGTCTCCAGCTCCACCACCTACCCAGTCTCCTGAGTGCATAGTTCAAGCTCTGCCTGTTTCCCTGCAGTACTCCTGTGGGCCCAACCTGCAGACACCATGTCTCTCCCCAAGATGAAGGATGCTTGCCCTGCAGGGGTCCCCAGGCCATCTGGGATGTGAGCAGTAGGGCTGCCCTGACCACTGGGCAGGCCCTCCTTCACGCTTATTGTCTCTGAAGACATTTTCCCGACATGGGGAGCAGCCAGGGGCTCCTCTTTCCATCTGCAGCTTGAAATTGGGAGAACAGGGATAGCTGGGCACGTGGGGCCAGGGGAGGGGCCTGGCAATGGAACTTTTGAGGTCATTGGAAAGGCAAACAGAATCATTAACAGCTTCCAAAAATAACCCACACAGAGTGAGATTCCCGGGAGTCTTCCAAGTGAGGTGTGTGTGTGTGTGTGTGTGTGTGTGTCCCCTGGTCCCAGGGAGCAGAGGCTGGCAGCCCTGGAGTGGGCCCAGGGCTGTGGGCTCATCTGAAGAGGGCCCTCAGGATCTGGGGCAGGGAGGCTCTGTCTACTCACTCATCTATCCCCCACTCATGAAGTTTCCTTCCCAGCCCTTACGGCTACTGGTTGTGTCCTGCCTTGGGCTGGGCACGGTTCCCTGATCTTTCTCTAACAGTTGGTATAGAAGAAATGGCACTGTTTGAAAGGTGCAGTTTGGAGGCCTCAGTATAGCTCAGAAGTGTTTTGTGAGCTAAGCATGTGCCAGGGCCTGGGTTCAACCTCTAGCCTCCCCTCCCAACTCTGGGCACAGTGTCAGCTTGTCTTGCACACAGCCAGGATGTGAGCCACTCTGTTGCCCCACAGATCTCTGTGGCTCTGCCATCCCCTCCTTTTGTGTCTCCTGACCCCTGAAAACCCTGCTGTGTTCCCCACAGTGACAGATGAGCATTTTGCCTAGAATTCTATAGAACTGGATCCAAGAGCTCAGAGCAGTTGAGCCCCTCATCCGTGGGAGCTGTTCCAAGCCAGAGGATGCCAGACAATCCCGATGGTACCGAATCCCTTGGACTTCTCTGTTGTGTATTTATAAACTCCTAAAGTTTAGGACTTAGGAGTCACCTGCATAAGAATTAACAATAGCTGATAACAAAGGACAATTACAACATTGGACTATGTGAATGTTGTGTGTTTATCTCTCAAATATCCTGCCGAACCCCTACCACCACCACCACCACACACACACCAGAGAGCACTTTCCTGCTCTCTCTGCCTCATTCAGGTACCAACACTGACAGTCTTGTGTGTTGGGGCCACAAGTAAGAAAAATAGAGATGATTTGAATTCAAGCTCTGCCACCCTGCGATGCAGCTGGGTGTCCAGTGTAGTACACACAGCAAAGACATGTGGAGTGGAGGGAGGATCCCTCTGCAAGAAGAATGGCAAGGGCTTCATCATGCTACTCAGACCAGCCCATAATTTAAAATGTGTGAATTGCTCATTTCTAGAACTTTCCATTTGATATTTTGGAGCTGGGTTGACCACGGTGGCTGAAAGCTTGGAAGCGATTGGGTGCATGCAGAAGAAAGATGGGTTCTTGTATGTTGTCTTGTCTCTTGGGAACAGATTGGTCCTGCCCTAATCTCCAGTTGTCAGGCCCTCTAATACTTCTTGTTTGGGTCAGTGGTAATGAAATCTTCCTGATTGTGAACATCTTCTGCTTTGTCAGATCAAGGATGTTGTGGCTGGGTCTATGACTCTAAATTCACAGGGCTTGGGCTGGGTTCCTCCTTTGTGTGAGCAAAGTTCCTCCTTCCTTTCTGCCTCATTCTCCCATCACCGATCTTGAGCAACGACTTGGACCATGTTTTCTCCACCTGGGTTAAATCACTGATTCCCACCAACAGCCTCTCAGGTGACAAGGAAAAAGACCAAATTCCAGGAAGGCACTGTGGCCCAGGTCACCTGCCCAGAAGGTGCCTCCAGAAGGGCTTGGCCACATCCTGACTCCACAGGCCTGGCCTTCAGTTGCTTAGCCAATTTGGCAAGCTATGTCAGAGCCCTGCGGTGGGAGCAGATGGGAGGGACACAGCCAGAGGACCAGGCCCACCCCAAAGAGCTTGAGTGAGCACCCCTGGGAGGCTGGGGGACCCAGGCCACAGATGGTCTTCCCACTGCCTATCTGAAGACAGGGCACTGCATCCTTGGCTCTATGTGGCAAGTCCCTGGCAGACTGGGTACCTTCTCTCCTCAAGTCTAGTTAGCTCCTGGCTTGGTTGGGCTGGGTTTGACAGATGCCCTTGTTCTGCCCACAACAGCTGAGGCTAAAGATTCAGGGCTGCCAGGCAACCAGGGCAGCCTTGCAGTCCAGAACCCTCTGTCCTTCTTGGCCTCTCTGGGACCAACGGGCTGGAGACACAGACCGGGGGCTGCTGGAGAGGGCAGAGCCCAGGCAAGTCCTAGGAGAGCCTGTGGGAAACATCTCCTATGAGAACCCCAGGGCCCAGTGGGGACCATGCCAGTCAGCAGGTAGAGAGAATGCTACAAATGAAAGCCACAGAGAACTGTGAGTCAGGGCTCAGGGAAGCTTGAGCCTGAGCCTGGATCCCCACAGCTGTTTGGGGGGTCACAGTGGAAACAGTGGCTTTGGCTCTGGAATTGGGGGCTACCCTGGGGGGCAGAGAGGGGCAGTGAGGCCATGCTGGGTCTGAGCCTGTCACAGACCTGGCTGCTGGGCTGGGTGCAGGTTCTAGACCAGGCAAGGGGTAGCCCAAGGTCTGGATGCTGAGGCGGGGCCCCATCAGGTCCCTTGTCCTCCCATTCCTGTGTCTGTTTGCCCTCCTGCCAACCCTGCTGTAGGTCGAGAGAATGCAGAGAAGTCTTTCGGGCTGCATCTCCTTGGCCCTCAGTCTGGGCCTGTTCCAGGGCCCATGCTGAAGAGGCATCTTTGTTTCTTTAATTTTGCCCGTTGGAAAACTCCAGTATTAATATTTATGAGAAATGACCTAATATCCACGCCGCCTGCCGTGTGTTTGCTTAACATATTTAATGTGATTTGGGGGCTGCATTTACTTTTTAACTGCCTCGCAAGGGGGGCCTGAACCAACTCCTCCCCTCCCAGCCAGGGTGCCACCGCCATGTTCCCCGCGGCCTCCGAAGTTCATGGTTTTAATGGCTTCACAGGGTCCCTCCCTCCTGGGCTTGGCCAGGACTGCCAGCTCTACCTGATGGACGACCGTGGTGGGGTCCAGGGACTCCCCGGGGCAACCAGAGCCCAAGCTGCACATGCAGGGTGGAGTGAAGGTGGATTTCTGAAGGCAAGGAAGGAAAAGACATTTGATGGTTTCTGAAAATAGCACCTTGTATAGTCGAAGACAGCAATTTACGTAAGTGCTTTCTCCCGGTTCTCTTAAACACAAGGTAATTGTTTTTGCCTTGAAATAGATGGCCAGTCTTACTATAAACTGGTTTTTTTAAGCATACCTTTGTGTGTGCATTAGCTAATGTGGAGCTGGGTGAGCCCCTTAGGTATTTGGGATGTGTGCCTGGCCTGGGCCACACACCTGACCCCAAGGAGGTTGCATGCTGGGCAGGAAGAGCTGCCTTTGCTGCTGGAGAAAGGCTCATGCCAACTCCAGCACTGCTGCCCAGGAGCTGTGTGGTTTTGAACGTGGTCCTTTTCCTCTCTGAGCCTCATCTACCCTAAGTCACTGGCTCTTTGTCATCCTAAGATGCAGGAAGTGTGACTGCCTTCCACAGATGGTTGCTCAGAAACCCTTCATCCTCATCTCTGCTCCAAGCTGCGCTTGGCTGTCCCAGGAGTCAGGTCCAATGGCATTGTAGCTGTCCTGTCCAAAGCCTAGAGGCACAGAGGCTCCCAAGATTTCTGGGCAGCAAGCTCAGGGCCACCATGAACCCACTACGCCCATCGAACGCATCTGCTCATGATCTGGCGCCAGACGACAAAACCACAGACTAGTGAAGCTGCTGCTCAGCACCCCTGCTGCTCTGGTCATGTGGCTGGGCCCTGTCCACCCCCAGGCTCCCAGTCCCCATGCAGCTCTGATGCCCAGACAGCACTGCCAGCCCTCTCCACTGCCTGTCTTCTCCTTGTGGAGAAGAGACGACAACTGCAGCCCACCCAGGGCGTGCGTGGGGCAGGTGGAGGGTGGGAGGCAGGGGTAGGGGATGGAGGGGGCACATGTGAGTCTCCCTGGCCTGACACTGGCCTGTGTGCTCCTTGGAAACGTGACACCCGCCACATTCTTGCCCAGCTCCGCCTTAGGAATGGAGATGCAGCTCCTGGGTCTAATCGCCTGGGAGAGACACAACCAGCTGTCGCCTCAGGCCGGGCCCTGGCTCCCAGGGTGAAGACACCAGCTCAGTGGTCAATCAGCCCCTATGCTTCTTAGTCTGCCTCTCGAGTTACACCCATGGGGTGATGTCACGGCGGCCTTCACTGCAGCAAAAGGAGAAAGAAGCCTCTGTTTCAAGCCTCAGATCCGGGAAGCCAGCTCTTGGGCATCAGAATTCTTTTGCCCTCAGTTTCAGGAATGAAGGCTAGTGTGGAATCTTTGTGTTCTACCTCGATCCCCAGACTTGGAAATCTATGTGTGCTTACTGTAGAGAACTTAGAAAACATTAAAAAGCAACAGGTAGAAAGAGAAACTATTTAAATTTCCACTTCACCCTATTTTCTTCTAGTACTTTTCTATTGTATATTTCTGCTTAAGTACTCATCAAACCATTGATTAGTCAGTCCACCCACCTACCATCCATCGTCTATGTCCTTTCCATCATCCATCCATCCATCCATCTATCCATCATCCATCCATCCATCCATCCATCCATCCATCCATCCAGTGTTCAAGTCAAGCATATGCAGTTGCTGACATTCCATCATTTCAAATGACAAAAATAGCATTTCCAAATGGCTTAAGCTAATATTCACCATCTATTCTGTTGTTGTGTTTGAAAACTTCGAATGTCATATGTATGCAGTGTCTTCTGCAGGCTGCTTTTGCCTTGAGCAGTGTTGCCATGATGGTCTGTTTGGGGATTTTGACCCAAAAAATCTCCAGAAAATGCCCATTTTGGGGTTGAACAGGTGTGCAGGATTTGTGCTGCTTAGGAGCAGAGTAAGGGTGTGCTCCCCAAGCCCAAGCGAGGCAGGAGAATGTCCCAGGGTGCTTGCTTGCGCTCCGCCCAGGGCAGCCCAGGTCTACTGCAGCAGGTGGATTTCGGGAACACCACATTGCTCTGAATCCACTATAATGGTTCCAGTGGCTTCCACAAGAGCCAAGTAGCAGCTCCAGAGTGGCCTGGGGTGAAGGGAAGGCACTGCCCACCTGGTATCTTCCTGCAGTTCTGGGGAAAGTGCAGTTTCTGTAAGGCAACTGCTCAGGGAGGGCTGTGCCTCCACATCATCAGCACTGGGTTCTGTGGACCCAGAGGAGCTGTGGGTCACCCTGGCTCTCAGCATGGAAAGAACAGAGGGGTAGGATATGGAGGGGAGGATGCATCCATGAGTCGGTTCTCAGAGATGGATCTGTTCTGTTTCCACCAGTAGCATCCTTTGACCTGGAGAGCTGGGCATCTGCCAGCAGGTACTGTTGGCCTGTACCAGACCACAACTCTACATTTGACAGAAGCAATGGTAGATCATCAGGGCACAAAAAGGCATAAGGCATGGTGTGCAGATTCGCATTTGTGTGTGATTATGAAAGACAAATGCACGCATGAATGCATGAACTTGTGTCTGAATGTGAGGATACAGGACCAAGGAGGTCTGAGCCTGCTGGGCCTTCCTAGACCAGTGCTATTGGCTCTGAGTTCAGCCCGATCTCATCCTTGGTCCTGGCCACTTTTCCTCCCTGCTCGGACTGTGGCAGCGGGCATCGAGACGGATGAGCTTCATCCTGGCTTGTGCTGTAGCTGGACACGTGTGCCAGGCCCACTCTGCCACACATGGGCTGCGTTAGCCCCTCTCCCCCTCCCTGTGTGCTTCGCCCTGGTGGTCACCCCACCCCCACCACCAGCCCACCTCCTCTTCTAATTGGGCAGCAAAGCTGTTTAATGGTGTCTGCCGTGTCTGCAGGGCTGTGCGGGGCAGAACAATGCGCTATTCATGTCCCGAACAGAACACTAGTGATCGGGCTAATATCTTCAAGCTAAAAAACAAGGCTTAATTGGGACAGATGCTGTGAATTCCAGTGGAAAGGCAGCTCCCCATGTGATCCAGACCAGGTATGTGCCAGGGCTTCGATTTTAACAGCAGCTTTTATTTTTTTTATTGGCATATACAAACCCTACCAATGCTCCACACAATGGGCGGTGGTGGGCCTCTGTGGAAACTCTGTGGGCGCAAAGCCCACAGAGCCTTGTGGCCACATCATTTGAGGGACAGTAAAAAGATGCCTACCGTGTGGCAAGCAGTTTCCTGCAGACTCTGGTCTCTGGCATCCCTGGGGAATCCTGGCTCGGTCAACCTTTTTGAACCTTTGCTTGAGACACATGCATTGGGACTCTACCTAGCCTGCTTGGTAGTCTGTTGCTTGTGTGGATGGGGCTTCCTGTGTCAGGAAGTGCCCACGCTCCAACCCCTTGCTGAGTTCCACACTGTGCCTCCCACTTGGCAGCACATGCCTCCCTGTTCAGTGAGCAAACTGAGTCTCTGACTCCTAAGGGAGGTCCCTGAAGCCAGGTATTGCTGTGTTTCAGTGTCCAGGTGCCACTGAGCAGCAAGAGGACCCAGAGCAGCCCTGCCCAACCTAACACCCATTTCTGTCCAGCCAATGGAAGTTACTGCTGCTGGACCTGGTTCACGAACCCTGGACACTATCCCAGGACCCCAGCCATGTTGCTTCTGTTGGAAAGGGAAAAATAGGCACAGATTTCTGATCAGGGTGGATGCTCATTTGCTGGACTCTTGGGCCCCCAAAAAAGCAGTTGGTGGGATTCATCAGAATAACAAACAAAAGGGAAATAATTTCAGCTTTAGGTATAGCCCACCAGGCATCCATCTCTACAAACACTCATTGATCTGCCATCCATCCGCACACCCATCTGTCATCTACCCATCCATACACTCATCCACCCAAGTGGTTCAGCCATCATCCATCCATCATCCATCATCCATCATCCATCATCCATCTATCTTCCATCCAGCCATCCATTCACCCACCTAGCCATCTTCCATCAATCCATCCAGCCATCAAGTATCCCATTCATCAGCCCAACAAATACTGACCTGGCCTGGCTAAGTTCCCATCTTTGAAGGGACTCGCTTCCTATTGAAGTGCACACTGCACAAGACTGTGGGTTTCCAGAACTCTAGGACAGGCAGAGGACCTGAGCCAGTGGCAGAAGCCCAGGAAAGGGCAGGTGTCATAAGTAAACTCTGCTCCCTCCCAGCAGCAGGATGAAGAATGGGTTGCTGGTCTGGGACTCTTCCCAGGACCTGGAGGTTCTTTCCCTGCAGACAACACTTTCCCTGCCCAACCTCAAGAAACCCTCCTGAAACTTAGGATTCTGGAGAGCCCCTACATGGTAGGATGGCAGGGAGAGAGGAGCCTCACCCCACGGAGTGAGAACTGGGCCACTACTGAGCAGATCCTCCCTTCCGTGACTCTTTCTGGTGACCAGATCCCCCCTCTTGCCCTCTTCCAGCATCATAGTCAAGGAAAGGATAGGCCAAGAAGGGGCAGTGACTCCCACTTATAACTGCATTCCCAATCCCTTTCATTTATTTTAATTTTAAGTCAGGGTCTTTGCTTTGCTCAGGCTGGTTTTGAATATGTGATCCTCTTGTCTCAGCCTCTCAAGTCATAGGGATCACAAATGTGTGCCACCACCCTCTGCCTTCTTTTCACCTTTAAATCCAGTCTTTTCACTCTAGTCTACCTGCAGTGTGTCTCTGCATGGTGTAGGGCTGGATATAGTTTCTTTCTCTCCCTGGTAGACCCAGTATGAGTTATGTAGAGGTCCCAGCCTTCCCTCCCTTTACACTGCCAGCTTTGGTGGCAGGTCCAGTTCTAGATCTAGTCTGCTCCTGAGCCTGCAAGGACAGGTTCACCCCCAGGGAGCCAGCAACTGTGAGCACAGGAGAGGGTATGTTATGTGACTATGCTGCATGAAAAATGCCCACAGCTCCAGGTTTGTAACACCTCATCACAGTTCCTGTAGGTCAAAAGCCTGGCATGTCTTTAGTTCAGGATCTTGTGAGGCTGAGACCAATATGCCAAAAGGTGTGTATCTCCCTTTCACACCTTCATTGTCCTCGTTCAATCTGGCATAGGGAAGATAGGGCCCTATGGTTGCAGAATCTGGATCTTCATTTCTTATTGGCAGTAAGCAGAGGTCTGTTCACAGCTCCCTGAGCTGTTTCCAAATCCCTGCCTGGTGGCTTCCTCTATTGTCAGCAACAAAGACTGTCCTGTGTCTTCCTTTAAATCTTCCAGCTCGAGGAACCCTGCACCTCATCTGACTAGCCAGGCTCATCAAAAACCAGCTCCTTGTCCAGTTTGTCATCTTCTGGTTCCTCTTGCCATCATTGAGTGCTGGGTGAGTTGGGGGATTGATGTCCATTGATCTCTGAAAACCAACCTCACATCTGGGAGAGGAGCCCATATTCCAGGGAGACCTTGGCTCTGAAACAAGGCAATAACGAGGTGGAAATTTGTTTTCTCTCAACCATGGAAACCCTGGATGTGAGGGAAGGACACAGCTGCCGAGAATAAGCTCCACACAGCCTTCCTTGCTGCAAGTCGTGGCCACTAATGGGGCAGATGTGCCGTGCACTGTTTCTTAGCCCTGTGCCATCTCCCTGTGGACTCTGGTCTCTCTCCACTCCTGTCCTAGGGCTGATGTTCCATCAGCACAGATGGAATCATCTTGGAACCAACAGCAGCTCACCGTTTAGGCGAGCTCCTGCCCTGGGCTATGGTGCCAGGCACATAGCCTTTCCAGTGCAATGTGGGAGGCACAGTCTGCCAGAATACATTCAGGCACCTGCCTGCAGCCAGCCTTCCCGACTTGAATCTGTCCTCAGACTCCTCTGATAAAGCCAGTTTGATTTTTTTTTTGTTGCTTTGCATATTTCACATTGCTGGATTTAATCTTTATGACCGTAAAAGAATCTGTGATCATAAAAAAATTTAACCCATGACCTTATCTTCTCCCACTGGCCTTTTCTGGCCCAGAATATCAGATAAATTTTAGTAACATTAAATGACCTGGCAAAGGTATCTCTTTGTTTATATTCTTTGGAAAAATGTATTTAGAATTGGGGTTTTATAGTCATTAAATATTTTAGAAACTGCCATTTACAATCTTCTTATTATATTGATAAACATTTGGAATTATGGTTAAAGGTCAAAGATTCCTCCAGATATTTTTATTTATCAGTCAGTTCTTACAAGCTGTGCCATGGACTTCACTGGAGATTCAACTGTTCTGCAGGTTCCCTGTTCCAGGGTTGAGTCTGGGTCTTGGGCTGTCACGGGTGTTGTGTCTTCCTGGCCTCACTCTGATGGTCTTGGGTCGTTCCTTGTCATTCACGACTTCCACATTTCTGAAGAGTGTAGGCCAGTTCTGGAGAATATTCATAAACTTGAGATAGTAGGTGGATCTGGGAGAGAGTTCCTAGGGCTTCATATCAGAGGGCATGAGATGTCATCAGTGACGCAGGAAGGCTGACCCTGACTCTTGTTTAGAGTGGTGTCTGCCAAGTTTTTCTAGTTACTATTTTCAAATTGTAATTAATAAGTAATAGAATACTAGAATCTCTACGAATATCCTATTTGTCCTCAGATTTTACTTGCTCATTTTAGTATTCATCAGTGGGTGATTATTGTAGCAATTATTACCGTCATTTTCTAGTGATTTTTAGATGTCCATCTTCAATTACCATCCCAATTGTATTAATTGAAGTGTTTCTGTAGGGAAGAGTTGTTCATTCTCCCATATTCCTTTATTCATCATTTACTTATGGGGTCATGGACAGTTCTCCTGTCTGGGTTTTAGCACAGCATTATCCTGTCTATTGCATTATTTGAGTTGTCCTGGCTTTGGCTGACTAGAGTGCTTCCTGACTGGCTCCCATGTCCCTTAGCTATGACCCCCATTAAGGAGCCTTCTCAGCACCTGCTCAATTCCTGGCATCCCAAGGCACTAGGACATCTGATATTTCTCCCATCTGGTTGCAGGATTATTCACTTCAAGACCTCTTCCCTGGATGATTTTGCCAGCTGGGATTTGCCTTGCTTTGGTTTGGACATTTTTCAATGTATGCCTAGGGGTTCATGTGTCAGAGGCTTGGTGTCCAGACTGGTGGTGTTGGGGGTGCTGGGCCTTTAAGGAGTAGAGTAGTGGCTAGACCTTGGGTGATAAATGCCCTTAGAGGAGTGGAGGCAGCATGGCCAGGACTTCAGTGGGTTCTCAGGAGAAGATTGCTATACTACTTGCTCCAGTTCCACACCTGCCTCTCTGGATTCTGTTTCAAGATGTGGGCCTCCCGTGTCCATATCACCATCTATGATGAGGTCCTCATCACAGTGGGGTCAATGCCAGCACATTGTCTTTGAGCCATTTAAATTGTGAGGTCATTAAACTTCTTTGCTCTATGAAGTTAGCCTGCTTTAGGTGTTTTATTAACTGATTTTCATATGTTGAATAAGCCTTATATTCTTGGGATACAAGAATAACAAAACTTGGGGTACAAGTTTTCTCTATGCTGTTGGATTTGAATTATTAGTATATTTTGAAAGATTTTTTAGCATTTATAAAAGGGATGCTGGCCTATAGTTTTCTTGCTTTACTTGGGATATTCTTGTCTGGTTTGGATGTCAGGACAATATTTACTTCATAAAATGGGTTATTTTATTTTTGTCTTTTTTTTCTTCGCTTTTTGACAGTTTGATTCTTGCATGCTTAGGTAATCTTTTAAAATTTATTCTACTCAGAATTCACTGAGCTCCTTAAATGTGTGGATTAATGTTTTGCATTAAACCTGGAAAGTTTGGGTCTCAATTTACCCACATTCAAGTCTACCATCTCTGTTGCTGTTGAGTTTTGCCATCAAGCCTTCCAGTGCATTTTCCACTTCAGTTACTTACTTTCCAACTTAGAATTTCTGTTTAGGGCCAGGGATTTAGCTCAGTGGTTCTGGCACCTATCTTGCAAGTGCAAGGGCCCAGATTTGATCCCTGATAACCACATACAACAATGCAGGGAGGGGTGACTCATGCTCAACAGCAATCACATACCACATTGCTTGGTGTGGTGGCTCACACCTGTAATCCCAACACTAGGGAGGCAGAGGCAGGAGGATTGCTGTGAGTTCGAGGCTGAGCTCAGGGCCAACCTGAACTGCAAAGTGAGACCCTATCTCAAAAAAACCCCACAAACAAACAAACAAACAAAAAAGAATTTTTGTTTATTTTTGTAGTTTCTATGAATTTACTGATTTTTTAATTACAAACCACTCTCATATTTTTCTTTCATTCTTTAGACACAGTCACTTTTAGTTCTTTGAGCATGTTGATAGTGGCCAATTTACTCTTTAGCTAGTAAGTCCAATGCTTGGGCCTCCTTGGGGACCAGTTTCTACTGACTTTTAAAATCCTTATGAATATGCTATATTCTTCTGGGTTTTTTTTTTACATATTTCATAAGCTTTTATTGAAAATGAGTATTTTAAATAATATGTGATCACTCTGGAAATCAGATTTTATTTCCTCATCCCAGAGTTTTTGTTGTTGTTGTTTTTGCTGGATTTGTTCACTTGGTGATCTTTCTTAATTGTTCATATAAAGTTTATATTCTTTGTTATGTGAGGCTACTGACATCTCTGCTCCATTTGACTAATGGTGGATTAGTGTTTGCACAGTGATTTCCTTGAAGCAAGAAGTCTCTGGTTTTGATATTATGGTAGGCAGGTAGCAACTCTGCCTTAGCCCTTGTTTCTTGCTGTGCAGTCTTGAAATTGGCAAGGAGAGATCCAGAACTTCCAGGTCTTCCTGGGCGTGTACATCACTCTGCACCTGCATCTGGGCTTCTAGGCTCCAGGAATACATTGAAATCTCCCCTCTTGTGGCTCTTGGGTCTGGTTGTCACAGGTATTGTGATAGATAGGCTGCTGTTGGCTTTCAAGGCACTAAATGCCTGAGGAGAAGAAAGATAAAATATTCTGTTTGCTGTAAGACTCAAGCTTTTTGTTTTTTAACTGTTGCTCTTCAGATTTTTGCAGGACTTGGAAGAATCACTGACATTCTGAAAAAGTTGATTTTAACAGTTTTTGTGGCCAGTGTCCTTGCTTTCTGGAGGAGGAGAATTTGAAGAGTCTCACTCTATTATTCTGGAAATGCTTTCTTTTGCCCTCAAAAGGAGAAAGTTTTCAAAATTTCTGTGTTAATCAGCTTTGAGTTACTGCAATGAAATGCCCAAGGTAATTGATGGAACAGGTAGGAACAGTCCATGTACCTTCCTGTTTTGATTTAAGTCCCAAATCAGGTGACCTTGTGGTAGGCTTCTGGTGAGGGCTCTGGATGGCAGTGGAGGGAAGATTTATTGGACTAAACAGTTGCATCTCAAGCCAGGAAGGAAGAAAAGCTATGAAGCCAGTGTCCTACATTTCTAATGACCCACAGAAAGCTCTGCTAAAAGCTCATAATGCCTATGAAGACCACCACCCTTGGAACTAAGATGTTAAATGTGGACCTTTGTGAGAGTCATCAAATTACACCCAAACTACCATAATCACTCAGTCAAGATCCAGGTAGCCAGTGATGCTGTAATGCTCCTAGGCTGGGAGTAGACTTTGTTCATAACTACTTGCAGTAGGGACCAAGGCTTTGGGCAGGAGTCTGTTTAGTGTCTCACCCCTTGGGCATCAAAGGGCTTCATTCCTTGCTTTGTTAGGCCATTCTAGACACCCTGAAATCCAGACCAGCATCTGGGGGCCAGTCTTTATCAGCACAGCTTTACCTCACTACAATCATGATTTTGGGTTATGTTATTCCTTTTGGGCCCCTGGAAATTTCCATTATGGTTTGCAAACTCAGCTCTGCATTTAAATGATATGCATTTTATTTTACCTGGCGCTTCTTTTTTTCTTTTCTAGATGGGAATGTTGCCTTCATCAGAATATTCCTGGCAAAAGGAGTTCTCTCTGTATCTATTTTAAAGCTCACATAAACACATCACAAGTAACAAGATGCCACACACAAAAGGAAGAAGTACCAAGCAATAGTGAGGTGGGGGTACCAAGCACTGTGTGTGGTGGGAGAGGTTGAGCCATGCCCTGGAGTCATAGGCAGTGCCTCAACTGCCTGGTCAGCCTCAGGAAGAAAATGTTGGGAGACCTGAGGGGACCTGAGCAATTAGCACCACTTCCAGAGAGGAAGGGTGCACCATGGCAGGGTGTGTATGATGAGAGGTTGGGGTCAGATGGGGTACTGCTCACCTCAGGGCCTTCCTCATCATCATCCCAGGCCAGGAAGCTGTGATCTGCCCCAGACAAGTAGCAGGGGTAGAGCTGAGGCTCAGGGGTCCTATGTCCACATTGTGGGGACCCAGCTGGGCTTCCCCAGCCAAGGACATCTTCCATGTGCTACTCAAGACCCACATCAAAGAGCTGGAGCTTTAGAGGAGCAGAAAATCAAAAAGAGTGACATTTTCCCACCCCAAGACCTTTGCCTGTCTGTTCTTGTCACATGCTGGAAAATGCTGCTCCCAGTTTTTTAGATCACTCTCTGCTGTATCCTGGGGTCTCAGCTTGGTGGCATCCTCCTGCCCATTCTATTTAACATTCCTCTAGTCCAGCATGTGCCCTGAAATCTTTCATTTATTTCTGTTGTACATGTCACCTGTTATGGCTTCTATCTAGACATTCCATCATAACCTCATGCTCTCATGGTTAATCCTTCAGGGAGGTAAATGGATTGTGGGTGTGTGACACTGCATCCATCCACAGATGGGTTCCTAGCTGGATGTGATGTTGGGAGGCGAAGCTTGATTGGAGGAGGTGGGCACTGTGGGTGTGGCCTGGATCTATGTCCCTCCTCCTCCCTTGATCCCTCTTGCCTCCTGCCTGCTCTGCCATAAATTATTTCTCCTCTGCCAGGGCCTTCTGACATGTAGGCCTGCCTTGGTTCCAGCTAGCTATGGACTGAAACCTCTGTGAGCCAAAATAAACCTCTCGAGTATTGTGTCTCTGTGACAAGACAGTAACTAAGATCTGCCCAATGCTGTCTTGAACTGAACTTGCTGTGCTTCCTGCCTACCCCAGCCTGACTGTGGCTCAGTGAGCTAGAGCCATCCATGTTTGTTCCTCATGTGTCTCAGCCCCACATGGGGCTTGGGGTGTGGGTGGTGGACAAGATTCATTTGAGGGAAAGAGAAGTGGATGGGGATGATCTAGTGAGCACAGGGGAATCTGAGGCCAGGATGGGACTCTGACCTCACCCAGTAAGCATTTTAACAGGCCCTCAAGGTCCGGGAGCAGAGGAAACACTCAGCAAGGGAGATCTTGTGCTGTATCCTGCCATCCTGAGCACATCAGCATCCTCCCTGTGCCTGCTGAAGCCTACCCAGGCCCCAGACCTCTGGGGCCTGCCATCAGGAGTGCCTTGGGATCCCTGTGTGGGTGACTTTGACCAGGGGCTCTTTGCGGATAACATCTCTATGGATGCCGTATCCAGGTCCCTATCTCAGGGCTCTGGCAGAGGGCAGAATCACTGTGCTTATCCCAGTGGAGTTCTGAAAACCTTGGCTAAGTATGTGAACTGATTGGGAGCCGCTGGCTGGGCACTGCTCTTGGGCCTGGGCCCCCACTGAGCCTGTGCCTCAGATCAGTGAGGACTATCTCAGCATAGCTCTGTCCCAAGGGACCCATGAGTCCTCCTGACTGGTGCTCACGAGCACCCTGGGGCTCCGGTGCCTGTAGGCAGGTGAGGGAGAGGGTCTGCCAATGCACCATGGCAGCAGGGACAGCTGTCCCCGGCCTTTGCACTGTCCTCGAGTGTGTTTTTCAATACAGACATCAGATGATGTGTGTGTGTCGCTGGTCTCCTTGAGTGGTGCCCTTGGCCCTATGTGCAAACTCAGTCTGGTTCAGCTCCTCACATCTACATTCTGGGGACAGCGGGAGTCTGGACGCCTGCTGGACTGCTGTTCTGGGCAAAATCCCTCCGAAGGACAGCTGTGAATGGCTCTTGTGGATGGCCTGAGGGCTGCACCAGAGGAAGGAGGCTGTGTTCTCCTCACTGCCACCTACTCTAGCACCTCTTCCTGGAGGAGGGGCCTTTTCTCCCTTGACAGCTGTGCTTCTGTCTCAGGACCTCCAAACCCAGCCCTGTCTGCAAGTTTCTCCCTCTCAGGGGCAGAGGCTGAGCTGGAGGAATGTCAGGGTCCTCCACAGTCCCTAGGGATCCCTGAGATATCTCCTGCTGCTGCTGCATAAGATCAACAGGAGGTTTGTCCTCGAGAACTCCTGTCCCTGCCCCTGCCCCTGCCCCTCCAAATCCTGAAGTTGTTTCCAGTGCCCAGAATCCAGAAGTCAGCTCAGCTGCAGGGTCTCCACTGAGCTCTTGCTGGGAGGGTACTGGTGGGCATTACCTCCTGGGTGACCACTGCCTCTGCCCAGAGCCCTGGCAGAATCGCACAGCCACTTATCCATGCTGTGAGGTGCTGTCCTCAGCTGCTTTTAGGAGAAGGCCCAGGGTGGTCCCTGAAAAGGAAACAACAGCTGTCAGGATGGGGGAGGAGGGTGGGTCACTATGAAAGAGGAGTTGGGGGTCTGAATCCCAGGGCCATCAGAGATGCTTGAGGGGGGACTCCACAAATGATGCTCCTAGGTACACACCACCGCCAGGGAAGATGACTTTAGGGAAACCAAGCTGCAGCCGCACCGCTGAGACAGAGCTGGTGATGGGGACCTGTTTTCTGGGGCTGCCATAATTCAGAAATTCATTGTCTTACAATCTGGAGCCCAGAAGTCCAAACCCAAGCTGTATCTGGGCCATGGCCCCAAGACTGGCAGGACTCCCCCCGTATGTCTGCAACTCTGGTGGCTTCAGGGATCCTCTGTGTTCCTTGGTCAGCAGCAGCCCCAGGCTGTCTCCATCGTCACGTGTCCTCTCCCATGAGCAGCCTCCTTTTCTTCTCAAAACATCAGCACTGGGGTAGGGCCCAGCCTTGTTGGCATGACCTCATCTCAGTTGAGGTCTTTGGTGACCCAAATTACACTTTGGAGACCCAAATAAAGTTTCCCTGTGACAGTCCAGGTAGATGGGAACTTTTTGAGATCCTTCTATCTGGGATACAGGGGTTGGCAAGTCCTTGACAACTGGGTCCCAAATCAGCTACAGCCCCATCTCTCACAACCCAGCCTGTCTTGGCTGGCAGGAGGGGACAGGCTGACTAGGGTCTCCATTCTTGATAGACCTCCATGGCGCTGGTAGCCATTGGCCCTGAGCGCAGCCTGGTCCATGGCACAGCCCAAGACCTTTGAGTGAACAGCTGCCTTCATGTCCAGCACATCCCTCTGGTTAGCAGAGGCTGCCCAGCTGTCCCAGAGTGCCATCTGGGCAGGGCTGCATCTCCTTGCTGTGGACCATACCCTGCCCACCTGGAGCTCCAAGTCCACAGAGATGATTGATCCTTGCACTCTTGTGTGGAGCTCTGGTCTATAACAGGAGAACGGCCCCGGCAGCGGAGCAGCAGCCACATGGAAAGAAGGTTAGTGCGTCTCACCCCCAAACACAAAGCCTTTTCTTTCTCTAGCTGGAAACCAGCACAGCCCGCGAATGCAAAGAGCTCTTTCAACATTAGATTTTAAATTATTTGAATTAAATCTGGAATCCTTCCGGGCCCTGTGCGCTCTTGGTTATTTATCACTGGCTAAGTGTAGAAGTCTGTTCAGCGTCTCCAGGGACCGCCAGGACTGTGAAGCTGCATTTGAAATGCTATAAACTATTTAAAACCCAAAGCTGAGCTGTGTCCGGTCGGCGGGAGCACATTAGCACGCGCTTGGTGGGTGCTCTTGGGGGACTGGCTGCTGGCCCATCTACACACCAGCTCAGTCGGTGGGGGGGGTTCCTCTGGGCAATCACCCTAACATGCTTGAAAATAGAGCTTCTCCCCACTGAGGCAAGGTGGTTTTCCCTTTATTTAGCAAATATTGATTTTCTCCCTCCCCTGCTGTCCTGCCTTACCAAGAAATTAACAAGCTGCCTCCTGTCCCTACCTGGGTCCCCCGCACCCCAGACTCTGTGGCAGTACCACCTCGGTACCAGCAGGGGGCGGGAAATGCTTTTGTTTTTTAAGGGCCACTTGGGGACTGCCCTGAAGTCTGAGCTCTGCCTCTCTGGCTGGGAAGCAGAATCCTACTACTGCAGGGACTAGGTACCCCCGAGCTCTGCTCTTTCATACTGGAGACAGAGAGAAGCCTCGTTTTCTGGGGAAGTCTTCAGTTAGGACATAAAATCTCAAAGGATTAAGGGTGTAATGGTGGTAGAGGTTTAATGGGAGGGAAGTTCTCAGGGAGCCAGGGGCTGAGCTAGCCAGGGTGCCTGCCAGCCTTGCTATGCTGGGGCACCCCAAAAGCCAGAGCACTCCTGACCCCAGGGGTGCCTGGTACTGGCAAACAAGGTGTCCCTGCTGACAGCAGGGGAGACTGAGGCCCAGAATGGCCCTGCATGGCAGGCTTGCTTTCCACTGTAGTCCTGGCTGTCCACCAGTGCTCAGGTGAGCACTTCTGAAAGAGAGCCTTCACCAGGACCCAGCTGTGCCAGCGCTTCATCTCCTACCTCAGGCTCCTGACAGAAATAAACACCCGTGGGGCAAGGCTCACTGTGGCCATCTGTGGGATCTTGTTGGGGCAACTTGAGCTGGCTGAGAGAGGTGTGCCCCACTCCTATGGCAACCACTGGCACTCTGCCCACTTACTCTGAGCTAGGCACAGGGGATAAGGGCTGGGGTTCTGGGCCTGGCCCACCCAGTGGCTGACAAGCCACAGCCTGGGCAGCTGTGACTGGCTGCCCATCACAGAGCACAAGCTTCTTGTTGGCATCAGAGTGTGGGATCCCCAGACCTTATTCTCAGGGCTCCAGCCATTTCTGTCCCAGGAGAAGCTCACCTGCCTCCTTCCCTACAGTGCAGACCTGTCCAGAGAGTCCTACACCCCACCACCCCCCAACACAAGATAAGGGGGTGATGGGCCCAGGAACTGACTGATAACTGCTGGGCGGGCACTCGTGGAGATGATGCCAGGCACCAGGTGGCAGGTGCACCTGCAGGGGCTGAGAGCCCTTGGATCCCATCCTGGCCCTGATGGGTGCCCTGAATCCTGCAGGGAGCTGAGCAGTGGGCGGGGCACTGTCACTCCAAGACTCCTCTGTATGGGGTAGACCTGTCCCCACTTGGGGGTGGAGGCACAAGGTGAGTGCTGGACAGACAGGCCTTGCACCCAGTGTGGACTCTGCTGAGGACCAGGTTTCATGACATGAGGGACAAATCGAAGGGACAGCTGGTTGTACTGCTTCTCCTCAAAGTGCACCTGCCTTCCCTTGTCCAGGGTTCCCCAGAATGAGGGGAGCTTTCCTCAGGCCCAGTGTGTGTCTCTGCCCAGCCGAGGCCATCTCCTGACCATGGAGATCGACTCATTTCTAAAGAGCTGTTTGTACTCATAGGCCATGCTGGCCCAGCAGGCCAGTCTGGGCGACTAGGAGCTGTGGTCTGGTGTCACCTCTGACCACACCGGCCAGGAGCAATGGCAGAGCAGGGTTGGCTTCCGGGTATTGGGCTGGGAAATTCAGAGACCTACAAACACTGCAGTCTGGAGATTACTGAGAAGGGAAGTGGATGGGGTAAGGGGGGGTGTTCACTGAGCTCCCAAAGGTGGGAAGAAAGGGACCCTGGACCCTTCCAAGAAGGGCTGAGGGGAAAGGGAGGAAGAGAGACCAAGAGGGAGGAAGGGATGTGTTATGGTTTGTGTTTTAGCTTCCCCAAAGCCTCACGGGAATGAAGTGGGTGATTTGGGAGTTGGCTGAATCTAGAGTGATTGATTCATGGTGCAAAGTTAGGTCCAAGGGTGCTAAGATCAAGGGTGTGAGTGCTGCCACCCCAAGCAGATGGATAATGCAGAGGGCAGGAAGATGCTGTTAAAGTCTCTTGTTCTTTTTTGCTACCTTTGTGCAATGAACTGTTTCTCCTCTGTCACAGCTGTTCCACTCCTCTTGTTGCTTTTGCTGTCTCTGCCACCGTGGTGGTGCCCTCTGCCACCCTGCCTTGAAGCCAGCTGGTTACAGCCAAATAAACCTTTCTTCTTTTAGCTTTGGCTATCGGGTATTTTGTCTCAGCAACAAAAGTAAGTAAGAGAGAACACAGGTGAAGGGAAGGAAGGGAAAGAGAGGGGGAGTGAAGAGAGGGAAAGAGAAGGAGAGGGGGAGAATGAGGAGGAAAGGGAAGAAAGAAAAGGAGTGGGAAAGGAGGAAAGGGCAGGGCAGGGCAGGGAAGGAGAGGAGGAGAAAGTAAGTATAGGAAGGAAAGTGCAGGCGAGGAGGAGAAGAGGGAAAGAATAGACAAAAAGATGGGTATAGTGGGATGGATACTTGAATGGGTGGCTAAATGGATAAAAAGGTAAATAAGAGGAGCAGAGAGAAGGGGAATGGGAAAAGAATGAAGGACAGATGGCTGATGGGACAGATGGGTAGTTGAGTAGTTGGATGGGTACATGAGTGGATGGAAAGATAAGTGTTTGAATGGATAGGTAGAGGGTAGATGAGTAGATGGCTAGGTGTGTGGATGGATGATGGCCAGACAGGTGTGTGGACAGATGGGTGAGAGGGTGAAAGGCTGGGTAGGTGGATGCATAGATGACTGGAAGGTCAGATGGAAGGATGGATGGGTGAATGGGTACATGGGAGAATAGATGAATTAAAGGGTAGATGTGACGGTGGGGTTGGATAGTACAAATTTCATCTCAGAAACTCAAAAGGGCTCAGCTGACCAGGGGCTTAGATTCCTCTGGGGCTTCCTGCAGTCTCGAGGTGCAGCCATCACTAGAGGCATCCTGGAGCTGCTTAGGACCCTGGACTCCTCACCAGTGCCCCTTGTACATGTGCCCATCTTCTTCCTTGAAAGGACAGTGTGCCTCTTGCCACCTGCCAATCTTTTCCTTTGGGTGGCTGGTGCTCCAGCCAGGCCCTCTGCAATAGGATCTGGTTCCCAGATGTCAGCAGCACTAATGAGTCCAGCCTTCTGGTTTCTAACTGGCAGAAGCTCTAGGCACCAGTGACAAATGGAACCAGGGACAGTGGGATGGACAGGAAGGCCTGGGGTCAGGATTTGGGGGCCCAGGTGCCCTAAGATGAGCCAGTGGGGATTAAGGGCATCTAACAGCCAGGGCAACCAATTCCAGGTCTAAACACTGGCAGCACACCAGGACCTGGGCATGGGGGGCTGTTTCAAAGCAGGAAACAGTGATGGCCACAGTCACTGGAGCAGAAACAAGCATGTGCTTTCCCAGAGGACGGAAGCATGGCCCCCAGGAGGGCCACGGTGCTGCCTGCTCGCCGCAGGATCAAGTTCCGGCCATTCACCCATAAACTTGCTCAAGCAGTTTACAAGTCTTGGTGGCTCGTAGTGGGGGTGACAGATGCAGGTAGCTTCTAATTGGCATCGAGAGAGGAGAGAAAGGTCCCCCTTCCTGTGCCCATGCCCATACCCATGTCCAGCAGCCACCTAGCATGTTTGTGAGGCCAAGGACTGCACCGAGGGTGACCAGCACCCAGGGTGTTGGGGTCCCCTATCCACATCCCCACCTCTAAAGGCAGGGTCAGGGAGAAAGCACCAGGTTTCCCATCAAGGACCTGAAGGGACCCAGGAGACTTCCAGCCTGCCAGGGTGGAATTTCTGCCCCCGGGGAAAGCTCCAACCAGCGCGAAGTCACGTAGGCTGCAGCTCATAAACCCACTGGCCTTTTCAGGGCTGTGCTGCACCATCGCAAGTGAGTCCATGGCTCCTTGGTGCTTCGGACACTAACAGAACCAGTCTCTGAGCGGGGCCTGACTCTAGGGCCTCCAGACAGAAAACAAAACGGAAATGGGGGCCAGGGAGCCAGCCTGTCCCCGCCCCAGTCCACGAGTCCCAAGTGCCTTGGGAGGCCCATCCCTGGCTTTAAGCCCCTTTTCCAGGTGAACAAGGAGGAAATGGCCGCTGTTGCCCGCTGCTCAGGATGAGTCAGAGGTGGCAGGGTCAGGGGGACAGACTCAGGGCACAGGGCAGCACTGGCTTGGCTCAGCAGAGAGAACACTTGGGGCCACTTGAGGACCAGGATCACAGTGTCCTTGGGCCTCAAGATCAGGAAGAGGCTGGGAACAGCTGTCTAGAGGTGGAAATGGCCAGGCCCAACTTGGGCCAGGCCTGTGTGGCTCACAGCTCCTGAGTGATGTGTGGCCCTGAGACATACCTGTATTGTTGGAACAGCAAGGGCTACAGAGTGCCACAGGCAACCTGGTGAGCCACATGGTCCTGGTGGACCATGACCATCCATGAGTCAGTCCAGCACTGTCCCTCTGCCCCACAAACCAGGGCCTTGGCATCCCCTTACCGTGCTGACCCAGAGCCTTCTGCACCTGCCCTGTTCTAGATCTAGATGCCGCAGACCACATGGTGGCTGAACTAGAAGCCTGGTGGGTGTCCCTGCTGTGCCCTGTGATGGAAGAAAGTTCTAGCAGCAGCTGAGAGCTCCCCACACAAGCACTGCAATATAAGCAGGCTGGAACCTGAGACTCCATCCCCACTGCAGCCGACCAGGGGGACACCCCGATTGCTGCATCCCAGATCTCAGCCCCATAGTGAAGGTACAGTGGACAAGGCATGTTCGGAGTTGGGTTTGGTATATGGAGCTCAAGAGGTGGAGCTTGGTGTCTGCCATGCTCCAGGATGGGCTCACAAATGGTATCTACTCCCCAGGATATTTCCTGTCCCTCAGCAGGGGTCTCCAGGCCTCACCCTCTTCCCCAAAGAGTCATCATGGCCCATGATCAACTCGTGCTCTCAGAAGCCTGGAGGCTGAGGGGTGCCCACCATAGTCCATGGGCAGTAGAGAGCCAGGCATAGTGGGCCCAGCTGACCAGCAAGGTGGGGTCTTATTAATGACAAGTCTATACTACCACACTGTGTCAGGTGTCTACACCAATATGTGTCCACACAGAAGGTCTGCAGTCTTCCTTGTCTTGTGCAGTCTGCTAACAATTTGAGGGGTTAGTAGGTCATGGATGAGGAGCCCAAGGGCCCCTGAGTCCTCCTGAAGTAAGAGTGGGTGTGGAAGGACTTTAGGAGCAGCAGAAGGGTCAGGACAGCCGACTTCTCCAAGGCCGCCTCTGCCCCAGGGAGCAGGCTGTGCTGGGCCCACACAGTCCCCTCTCACTGCCCTACTCCAGCTGGGCACCAGGTGGCTGGGCCTGGTGAGTGCTCCAGGCTCAGCCCTGTGCCCCTTTTCCAGCCCCAGCCTCTGCTGTCTGCAGAGCCTGGGGCCAACAGGAGGGGCAGGGATGATATCTGCATCCAAAAGGGAACCCTCGTGCCTGCTGCTGTGGGGGTACATCACTCCATCACTCCCCCATCTGGTGCGTGGGTCATTGCCTGGGCAAAAGAAGAAGGTAGGCACCCCAAGCTGGGAGACTTCCCTTCTCTGGTGAGGGCACAGGGCTCTCAGCATGGCCCAGCCCACCTGCCATCCTGCCTGGGGACCAGTATCCTACTCCCAGGGCACTGAGGACAATCGCTGCCATGGTGGATTGCTACCTTGGGGACCAGAAGCCCTGGCTGAGCTCCTGGGGGAGAAGGCTGTGTGGCGGCCACAGCTCCTGGGCCTGGAGTTGCTGCCAACCCTACAGGGAGGTGCCAGGCACTGCGGAACCCCACAGCCTTCCGGAGGAGCCTACTGTGACACAGGCAGCTGGGAGGGGCCAGCCTTTATCTGGGTGGTTGGCACAGGGGAGCGCAGGCATGTCGAGCCCACACTCCCTGAGCTCCCCAGCTGTGATCCTCGACAGTGGCTCGGGGCTCTGCAAAGCCGGGCTGTCAGGGGAGATCGGGCCACGCCATGTCCTCAGCTCTGTCGTGGGGCACCCAAAGGTCAAGCCGTCCCCGGTGGGACCCCACCAAAAGAAGTACCTCGTGGGGGATGAGGCCCTGTTCAAGCAGGAGACGCTGCACCTGTGCGCGCCCATCGAGAGGGGCCTGATTGTGGGCTGGGACGATGTGGAGAGGTTGTGGCAACACCTGTTTGAGTGGGAGTTGGGCGTGAAGCCCAGTGAGCAGCCAGTGCTAGTAACTGAGCCTTCACTGAACCCCAGGGAAAACCGGGAGAAGACGGCACAGGTGATGTTTGAAAGCTTCGGCGTGCCAGCCTTTTACCTGTCGGACCAGGCAGTGCTGGCTCTGTATGCCTCAGCCTGTGTCACAGGCCTGGTGGTGGACAGTGGGGAGGGGATCACCTGCACCGTCCCCATCTTTGAAGGCTACTCCCTGCCACACGCCGTGTCCAAGCTGTGTGTGGCAGGCAGGGACATCACGGAGCAGCTCACTCGGCTCCTCCTGGCTGGCGGGCGGTCCTTCCCTTGCCTGCTGGACAAGACTCTGGTGGATGACATCAAAGAGAAGCTGTGCTACGTGGCCCGGGAGCCTGAGAAGGAGCTGTGCCAACGGCCAGAGGACACCTTGAGGGAATATAGACTACCTGATGGCAACATCATCTATGTTGGCGACCAGCTGTTTCAGGCCCCCGAGGTCCTGTTCTCGCCCGAACAGGTGGGCACTCAGAGCCCAGGACTGGCCAAGATGGTGATCAGCAGTGTCACCAAGTGCGACGCCGACATCCAGAAGACACTGTTCGGGGAGATTGTGCTGTCAGGCGGCACCACACTGTTCCAGGGGCTGGACGACCGGCTGCTGAGGGAAGTGGAACCGCTGGCCCCCAAAGGGGTCCCCATCAAGATCACTGCGCCCCCCGACCGCTGGTTCTCCACATGGATTGGGGCCTCCATTGTGACCTCTCTGAGTAGCTTCAAGCAGATGTGGGTCACTGCCGCTGATTTCAAGGAGTTCGGGACATCTGTGGTCCAGAGGAGGTGCTTCTGAGAGGCCCCATACCCAGGCCTGTGGGTCCCCGGGGCGGGGGCTGACCTGGGGCTTCCTTCAGCAAGTGTTCAATAAAATATAGAACTTTGGGTCGTTTGGCTCTGGTGGGCTTGCTTCTTCCTTGGTGGCAGCTGCATCACTTCTTGCTTGGGTGGTGGGTCTGTCAGGTGGGCCTGACCCACCTCACCATTCCTCCTGAGAAAGCCTAGGCTGGGACTTGCGATTATGTTGGGGTAGAGTGTTTTCTGAAGCAGGGCCTGGGCCTTGGGCCAGAGGTGGATCAATAGGCCTGGAATCTCATCAGGAGGGTGAGGATGGACAGGTAGATGACTGCCCTGCCCCTGTGGTCCCCACCAACCATCCCATCAGGGCTTCTCTGAGGTCAGGCAGCAACAAGGATGGAACCACTGTTCCCAAATGCAGGGAACAGAATTCTCCACTGGCTGAGGCCCTCAGCTCCTCCTTTGGGCTATGGTAACTCTTCTGTCTTTACTTTCGAGGTTGTTTATAGCATCCTCGTTTGAGGACAAAACACTTGAAATGAAGTTAATGACCGTCAATAAAGTCACAGTTGAATAATTTATATATAAAGGGAATTTTCCTATGTGACTTTGGTGGAATTCTTCCAAAATACAGTGATGCCTCAGTTTATGAATGTTTTTGTTTATAAATCAAATCATTTGCAAAATTTTATTCTTATCTGAAAAGTACATTGGGCAATAAACATAGCCATAGCCATCTTTCCTGCACAAACACCAATCCGGCCATCTTTACCAAAATTATGGGACTATGGGACAAATTAAGTTTATAAACTGAGGTACAGATGCATTATGGGAAGAGAAATGGAAAATAAGAGAAGTCCTTACAGATGAAACCCTCCCCTATCTTTCTGGTGAAGAAAACAATGGTAGTTTTCTGGGCATAGGTGGAAGGATGAACCCTATGTGTACCTGAATAGTTGAGCTTGTAGATTTATATGCAGATGAAAACAGAAAGATCCACAAGAGAAGAGGATATCAGGAGATTCAGAGGGAAGGAAGATGGGAAGAGGGAAGGAAAAACAAAAACAAACCATTATGTGGAAGAAATTGAGAGTGCAGGGCATGAAGCCATTTATCGAGGGTTTGTGGCAATTCTGTATACTGAATCCCCAGAATCTTACATCATTTGTCTTTCAATCTGTGTGTTATCCGAAGTGAGCTGATGTGGTTGGCATTTTAAATTCACTTAAAAATCTCTGTATTTTATGTATGTTTAAACTGACGAAGGAAATCGATACATTGTGGAGGCCTTCTCTTTTATGGTTTTGTTTACTTCCTGTTTCTCATTTCTCTTCTTCTTTCTTTACCTTCATGAGGATCATAAACTTTTTAGGATTCCACCTTTGATCAAGTCACCGTGTTTCTGAGCGTATTGCTTTGAATGGGTTTTGGGGGATGTCTCAGGTACCCTAACACAACCCCACATATGTGTATGTGTATAGATGACATCATAATATGCCAGGACACTTCGAGTAGAGCATAAAGCCTTGCTTCTCTTTAGACCCTTTATCATCCTCTTTAAAATTTACACCATCCTCAGGGCTGGGGAGTTAGCTCAGTGATTCTGGTGCCTGTCTTGCAAGCGCAAGGACCCGGGTTCGATCCCCAGTAACCACATACCATACTGGGTGTGGAGACTCATGCCCAGCAGCAATCAGTACCACATACCACAGGCCCTGGCTTGGTGGCTCACGCCTGTAATCCCAGCACTCAGGAGGCAGAGGCAGGAGGATTGCTGTGATGTGAGTTTGAGGCTGAGCTCAGGGCCAGCCTGAACTACAAAGTGAGTCCTTGTCTCAAAAAAAAAAAAAGAATAGCCATGAAGTGGAGGAAGGGCTGGATACCAGATGTAGTCCCCAGGTGGAACCCTGAGTCCCCATTCCTCCACACAGGCCCCATCACCTCATGGAACCTTTAGCTGTGACCTCAGTGGGCCAATCCAAGAACCTCTAGGTCCTCTCATTCCAGTCAGAGGCATGATCAAGATTCTCCTGTCACAGCACTTCCTCTAAGAGTAGCTTTGCCAGCAACAAATTCCTTCAGTTTTCCTTCATCTGAGAATGTCTAAATTTCCCTTCACTCCATATACATTTGCTCTAGAGAAACTCTCCCCCAACTACTTCTGTCTGCACTTGGAGAAAGAGGTGTCCATTCCTTGCAGGCTTCGCGGTTTTAGATCCAAATGCCTGTGCTTCATTGGTGTTCCGTGTCTGCTTCAAGAATTTTTCCTTTCTGTAGATTTAGAAGTTTACTTAGGCATGTCTAGGATTCCTCTCATTTTAAACAGCCGCCATCTTTGACCTTACTCATGTTGGATGGGCCTGGAGGTTCAGCCCACTGACACAGGGTGGGACCAAACCAAGGCTCCTTGGCCTGGCTCAACCCAACTGGTTTAGCCTCACTGCTCTGGACATGGTGGGGTGTGTTATGGGGAATTGAGTCCAACTTTTGTCCTGTGGAAACCCTGGGGGTGAGGTTGGGTTTGCCATTAGCATTGACTCAAGGGAAGAGGGAATTCCAAAGTACTCTTGAGCAATCACCTTTTCCCCACTCTTATTAACACCTTTGTGGTGCTTAGAGATTGCATTTGGCTTAGGAGGCTGGTGGATACATGTGCATATCTAATCTGTATCAGTTATCAGCCTCTCCCGAAAGTCCCTTCCATTCCTAGAGTCTACCTCAGGCTCCTTAGTTTGCTCTTTAAAATGTTTATATTTTGAGTCTTTCAAATTAAGAGAACATGCAACATTTAACCTTTTGCAACTGAATTACATCACCTAGCGCTGTGGACCCAAGATTCTTCCATTTTCTTACAAGTGACTCAAATTCACCCTCCACCATTACTTATAGCTAAGTAATAGTTCATTATACAGAAATAGCATATTTTCATTTTTTTTTTTTTGGCTGTACCAGGAATCAAACTTCTGCCCTTGTGCTTCAAGGTAGGCACAGTACTGCTTGAGCTAAATCCCCAGCCCTAAACAGCACATTTTTGTGCTGGGTGTGGCATGCACTCCTATAATCCCAGCACTTGAGGGACTGAGCCAAGAGAATCGCCACAAGTTTGAAGCAAGCCTTGACTACATAGTGAGTTCAAAGTCAGCCTGAACAACTCAAGCAAGACCTTGTCTCAAAAATAAATAAATAATAAATAAAAGGGTATGTTTTATTTATCCATTCATCTTTTGATGCCTTATATGCTGCTGCTGTGCTGGTATCACTGAGATATGGTGCCTTTAACTCTTTCAGAAAGATACCCAGAGCTGTATAGAAGAGTCAAGTGGGATTTCTATTTTCAGTTTTTTGAGGGGTCTGAAGTAGTTGTGCTAGTTTATGTTCCCACTGACAGTGTGGGCTTCCCTCCTTCCCCTGCTTCATTGGCATTTGTTGATTTTTAAGTCCTTGAGCACAGGGCCATTCTTCAGGGAGTGTAGTGGAATCTCAGTGTTGTTTTAATGTGTGTTTCTCTAATGACTAGAGGTGTTGAAATGTTTTCATATATTTATTGGCCAATTGCACTGAGAAGCACCTATTCATTTCTATCGCCCTTTTTTTGACTGGGTCTTATTTTTGGTGGTCTCATTTTTTTTAGATACTTATATATTCTAGATATTGGTCCTACATCTGTGGGTGTTTCCCACTCTGCAAGCTATTGATTCTTGGTATTAGTTCCTGTACAATTAGGATTCTTTTCTCTTCCAGTACCTTTGCCTGCTCTTCCTTAGAAAGGGCTTTTCCTGGGGATTTCTGGCCTATCCGCTGTAGATTTGGGGATAGGGGCTTCTGAGAAGCTTGTTAGATACAGATAGGAGACAATAGGGGAGCCAAGGCCTGCCAGGTCCCCAGGTCCCAGGCAGCTACAGCCTCCTTTCCACCTTCTCACTTTTATCAGTCTGCTGTACTGCTCCCAGAGTGCCAGATGATGGTGATGATGACAATGACAGTGATGATGATGATGATGGGGGTGATGATGGTGGTGATGATGATGATAATGATAGTGATGGTGATGGTAGTGTGTTGGTAATAATAATGGTGGTGATGATGATGGTGGTGATGATGGTGTGATGATGGTGATGGTGACGATGATGGTGATAATGATGATTGTGATGATGGTGGTGATAGTGATATAATGATGGTGATAGTGATGATATTCTAACCTCAGATCATTCCTCAACACTACGTTCTCTGCCAGAAAGTAGGCCCCCAAGTACTGCCTACAATCTATAGTGTAGGAACATCTGCTAGAGTCTATAGCAAGCCAACCTGGCTTCTGATACTGGCTTCTCTGAGGGTGGAAGTCAGGCAAGGTTTTTACACTGAGGGAAGGAAGTGGGAGGAGCTAGAGTCCGCTGTATACCTGCAGCTTGACCCTGCTTCAATCTGGGGAGTCTAAGATAAGGGACCATGGGGATGGGCTAAGTGTTAGGAGAGGAGAGTCTCCCCATGTCTCTGAGCTGCTTGGGCCTCATTCTCAGCAGCCCACATTTCTGTGATAAGGGTTCTACTCTCAGACCTCAGCAGAAGCTCTTCAAACCCCATTCCATACTCAGTCCTTTGGTCCTCCACATAGTCTGTGAGGCAGCATTTGCCTGTTGTGGGCCATGAGTGCCACTTGAGGGGTTCCTGGTTCAAAACTTGTAGGCAGGAGAGAAGAAGGAGATGGAGAGCTGGAAGCAGAGAACTCGTGACCTGGTTCTTTGAGGGGCTAATTGTCCAGCATCTCTGGTGGGGCCCCAATGCTGCCAGCTCCCACCTGGCCCCAAGGACCCTTCTGCTGGGGGGCAGAAGTGACTATCATGTCCATGCTGGCCTGATGACTCCCTCATGGGCCATGCTGGACAGCGCCCAGGGCTTCCCTGCTCTGTAGTGTTCCCTGCCATGGAACTCGACTCCACACCCTACAGCACAGCTGCCATCTGGGCGGCAGCTCAGGTTTCTGAGAGCCTGATTTAGGGAGAGGTTCCATGCAAGATCTCAGGGACCCCTGCGCCTGAAGTCTGAGGGCAGCAGGGCTCAGGGTGCTATGTCAGGCCCGGTGCACACCCCCCTCTCTAGCATTCCTGGGAGCACTTCACAACATGACCACTTCTGGAGTCATCATGGAGGACATCTGGGGCTACCCTGCTATGCCCCGTGGAGATGTCCCACATCCATGATAGTGGGATCAGGGGGCCCGGCACTCCAGGAAACTTGTGGTCATTCACAACCTGCCTCTGTTCACATCCTAGAGGGTGACTGCTTGTCCCCAGCACAGCTAGAGTCAAAAGATGAGATGCCAGTGAACTCCTGCCTGGAGGCTATGACAGAAGGACCTGTCTTCCTTTGCAGCCCAGTGTCAGCATGACTGTGGGGTGCTGGGGAGACCCCATGCTCATTGGAACAGGAAGTGGGAGGGCTGAGAACTGTGAATCTTCAGTCCTGTGTCCCTTGGTGGTCACAGCCACAGTCAAGGCCTTTGAACTGTGAAAAGCTTTATCAAAACTTCAGACTCTCCAAAGAGTAGGAGCTATATCAGCAACTTCAGGCTCTGAGCTCTGCCCTGATTTGGGGAAAATGTGGAAGTGCCCAGGGCTGCCCTGACCCTGGGTGGGTAGACTTGGCTGCTGTTCACTTCTCAGTTGACAGGTCACCAGAGCCACCTAGGAGACCCAGGGCAGTGGTCTCCTGGGCAGATACTGGTCAGCATCAGCAGTCCTTGGTCACAGCCCCAGAGTATGCATGTCCTAGAGATGCTGCCAAAATAAGGCCAGGCCTGGATGCCCAGGCAGAGTGGAGGACCAGAGGGCTGTAGCTCCCATGCTGCTGTGCTCAGGGCTGGCCCTGCCTGAGGTCCCAAACCCTGGCCCCAGATTAAGGAGATGGCAGAGGACAGAGTTCCTGGCCACTCCTCTGGGGCAGGGTGGGAGCACCCACCTGCAGGTGACAGAGACAGGGCAAGGGTGACCTAAATGACAGTGAGATGCCCATGAGGACACAGAGATGGACACCAGAGAGGATGCCTGGGGCCACGGGAAGTGGGGTGTAGTAGGAAGGCTTCTGTCCAGGCCTGGTGAGGAAGCTCAGCTTTGTTGACCTCTTGGTCTCTAACTTTGGTTGTGAGAGGAAGGATTCTGGCTTTACGGCCCAGTGTGCAGCACACTGTGAGGCACCCAGGAAGCTCACTTGTCCCCCTGCGCAGGAAGGATCTCCGCACCCCCTAGTCTCCCAGCTGGAAGCACCGTTTCTGTAGCAGCACCTTCTCTCTCTCTTGTCCCACCCTTACTCATCCATCCATCACTCATTCATTCATTCATTTATCTACCCACTCATTCAGCTACTTGCTTGCCCACTCAGTTGTTTATCACCCCACTGTTTATCCATCTACTAACTCATCCAGCTACTCATTCGCTATCTCATTCATTCACCTTTCATCCACTCACTCATTCACCTACTCACTCATTCATCCACTCACTCATTCATCCACTTAATCATTCACTGATTCTTTCATTCATTTGTTCACCTATTCATTTATCTACCCATTCATGCACTCAATAATTCACTCATTCATCCATTCTTTTTTTTTTTTTTTGAAACACGTTCTCGTTTTGTAGTTCAGGCTAGCCTTGAACTCAGCAATCTTCCTGCCTCTGCCTCCTGAGTGCTGGGATTACAGGCCTGAACCACCATGCCCAGCATTATGGTATGTGATACTGATTGCTCCACACCTGGCATTGTTTTATGTGGTGACTGGGGATTGAACCTGGGTCCTTGCACTTGTAAGACAGGTGCCGGAATCGCTGAGCTAAATCCCTGCCCCTCATTCATCCATTCTTGATTCACTTTCCTGCTCTACCCAACTTTCGACTCTGAGTGAGGCCACACTTCTGGGTGTATGCAGTCAGTCCTAGGAAGCACAGGAGCTGCTGAAGACAAAAGTGGTAGTGAGAGAAGAGGGTGGGCCCACCAATGAGCTGCTGGAAGAAGCTGAGTCCCAGGGATGTGGAGAAGGACATGTGAGTCCTAGAGCAGGCCAGCCCTCATGCAGCCCTAACCTTCATCTGTGAAACTGGCCCACCAGGCTCCCACAACCTTGGTTCCTATATGAACGACACATCAGCTGTGTAGCTATGAGTGCTACTGAGCCACAAGTGTCTGAGGTGTTCCTGGTACAAAAGCTACTGGCTCCTTTCCTGAAGACTAGGTTGGCAGAGCAGAAGCCTGGGCTGTCCCCTGTCCTTCCCCAACAGAGCCTAGGCTGGGAGCAGGACACCCACAGTCTGGCACAGGGCCGTCAAGCTCCCTTGAATAGGGGTAGACTGCTCAGGCCCTGCACTTATGCCCATGACCCCGCAACTGCTCCATCCCAGAGCATAGAGATAGATGTCCTCTGCCTAGGATGGCAAGGCAAGGCTGGGCCTTTTGGGGATTGTTAAGGTCTGAGTCCCCTTGCACCAGCCCAGAATCTGGTAAAGAAATGGGTCACGCTGTCCACAGTCCAGTTCCATGTAGCTCCCTAGAAGTTAGGATTCCTGGGTGTCTCAGGGCTTTGATGGAGGAGCGTGTGGAGCTCAAGGGGGTCCAGGTTGTGAGTGCCCTGCACCCACTACACAGCCCTGCAGCCCCCTCCCAGGTGGCCTGGCCCAGCCAGACCTGCCCACTGTGCTCTGCTTCTAAGGCTGCATGGGAGACTAGCTGCTCTCTGAGAGCACCTAGCAGCAGGTAGACATATGGCCCTGGGGACATGGCAGCTGCCTGTGAGCAGAGGGACCAATAGGACTTCCCATCTCCCTCCACAGTGCTTCTTCCTAGAGGCTAGGAGGCTGAGAGAGAGTGACAGGGTCCCAATGGGGCTAGGTATGGTGTTTCTGTTGGTGCAGAGTCCCTCCCTGCTCACCTGCGGCATGGCTTTGCCTCTTGGCCAGCAGAAATCATCCATCCCTGGCTGAGACAGGGCACTAGGGCCTTTGTGGTTTGGCTAGAAGTAGGGCCTCTGCACTCTGCGCCACACCTTCCATGATGCCCACTGCTCCCCTGCCTGGGCCTGGCCCAGTTGTGGGAGAAGCTGTCACCAGGCCAGTTGTACAGATCGTCAGCAGCAAGTGGTGCTTTCCTTCCTCTGCTGCCGTTTGCTTCCTAAGCCTGCCACGGCTTTTGCCTTTCCTATCAGGGTCCATGTCTGTGCCCGGGCTTTGCAGCCAGGCCGGGACGCTGTCATCTGATAACAATGCCCCAGCACTGGAACAATGCGCGTATTGTCATGGCCAGCCCTGGCTTGGAGCGGGAAATGTAAGCCGTGCCTAGTTATCACCCGGGGGGGAACAGGGCTGGGCTCCAGCTCACACGAAGACAAAATAATTTTCTCCCATTATTCAAATCTCCTATTTCTCTTACCCCACCTCTTGGCAGCAGCCGAGGGAGGGAGTGGATGGCTGGGCTGTATGGGCCAACCCTGGACATCTTCACACCTGGGCCAGCTGGGCTGGGGCCAGCAGCCCGGGGCCATCGGCAAGGACACCCCCAGCAGCTTCCCGAATGGCCCCTCCCCTTGGCTGTCTCTTGACCCAAGGCCCACAGAGCTCTGGCGGGGCTGGCGATGACGCCGACACTGGGAGAGATGTAATCTGAGGGCGGAGGCAGCCCCTTGCCCACTACGCCCATGAGGGCCAACTGTGGCCAGAGGTGGCCTCTCAGCTCCCAAACCTGAGGTACCTTGTGGCTGCTCGCAGCTCTAGAGCACCCAAGAGACCCTCTGCTGCACCCAGGGTTGCCGGATGTCTCCCAGAGACCCGCTCTACTTGCATGGGACAGTGTTCAGCCCTGGCCATGAGTGTGAGCCAGTGTAAGCGGATACCTCACAGTTATGCAACTGGGGTCGGCGCGGATGGCCGTGAGTGCCTGGCCAGCCAAAACAAGCACCACGCCGGCTCCAGAGTGTGAAATCTGTGCCTTACTGCAGGAGGTGTCGGGAGGCAGCCGGGGCTGCCCGGGAAGACAGCAAGGGGTGGTCTGGCCTGCTCCAGAGCCAGCCCACCCCCATGGCCACCTAGTGCCTGGGGACATGGAAGCATACTCCAGGCCACTTCCCTTTGCTCCAATTAGAATGGGACATTTCACATACAAACCCTGGGCACAGGGGCAGGGGCCACTGGAGAGACTTTTGCTCCCCTTCCACACTCTGGCAGTGACCTCAGGCTGCATGCTCTTTGAGAGGCCACTCTACCTGCACCCTGAGGTGGGGCTGGAGATTCCCAGGGTAGTTGGGAACAACCACGTGGCCCACAAGCCTTGCTCACCAGAGCCGGAAGCTGTGTGCTTCAGGACAATGGGCAGTGGTTGTCCTGTTGGCTACGGCATTACAGAGCTGGGCAGGGTCTAGAGTAGCACAGGTACCCGTGGAGACACAGGGAAGGGTAGGCCAAGCAAGACTGTGTGAAGCTGGCACCAGGGCACCAGCCACCCTGGGTTGAGGGACCCCAGGATGCAGCTCAGATGGGAGGAAGGATGCCATCTTTAAGGCCAAGCATGGGCTGGAGAGGCACTGGTCACTGGGAGGCCTGGCCTGTATGGTCCTGCTGGCTGGTGCCACAGGAAGAGGATGGGGCCAGCCAGGCCTGGTGCCACTGTGCATGGGCAGGAGGTGCAGACTCTCTGTGTGGGGCGGGCTGGCAGCAGAGCAATGCGGATCCACGAGGGTAGACTGCAAGACCCTGCGCCAAGCTGGCTCTTATCTCCCGGGAGCTCACAGAGTGTTTCCCATAAAACTCATCCCCAGGAACATAAATCAGAGAAGAGGAAGTAGGACTCCATAAAGACCTGAAAATATTGGCTTTGGCTGCATGCGCAGGAGATGAGGGCCTTAAGCAGAAAAACCTGTACAAAGCAGGCGGTTTTGGAGATATGACTGTGAAGCCACAGAAGTCAGGACAGCCCATCCTGTCTACTCTGCTCCTGCAGACCCAGGTCTGGGCCAGGAATTGGCCACTAAGTTTCTTGTGCCCAAGGCCCGAGGCTGAAAGGGAGAACCCAGGGCCAAGTGGTATGTTGGAGATGAGAACAAGTGCCCCCACATCCACTGACTTGTCAGGGTCCCCACCAGCAGGGCAGAGGCCCTGGACAGCCACAGGTGGCAGACAGCTAGAGAAGAGCTGGGATGCAGCCTTGGTGTCCTAGCCCTGCCCCCAACCCCTATGGTGGGGCGGGGCCTGGTGGCCATGTCCAACCCAGGGTTCTTGGGTGAGGCTCCCAGAGAGGAGGGAGGCAAGGTGGGATCTATTCTGCCAGGCTCCCAGCCTGGCTCCTGCCCCAGCTCTGTCCTTGCCTGATGCAGTTGCTCACCAGCCCTGTCATAGCTCTGTCCTCAAAAAGGACCTGTGTTCTCCAGCCTCTCCTGGCTGAGACACCGAGTCCCCTTCCACCCCTGCAGACTGAGGCCTGGCTCAGCTCACCACAAGGATGTGGCAGAACCTTCCCTTGCTTGGGCAGGTCTGCAGGGTTAGGAGAGTTATTCCTTCGTGTCGCTTTGCTTGGGCCCCAGTGCCCATGAATTTGGTCCAGCCCTGGTCTGGACCCTCTGGGAAGACTTCATAGGTATGATCAGCACGAAATCAGCAGAGGCCCCTGTGCTGTGGGTAGACCTCGTCCCATGCGTGAAGGTCTTCATGGGAGACTGAGGCCCCTCTGAGAGGGCAGAACTCTGTCTCAAGACTCAAGACTGAGAGATTGGCTCTTCCTAGGGCTTCAGGCCCACAGACTTGGCCACCCCTTCAGTTACAAGGCCAACTGCTTAAAGTACTCACCCCCGCAGGTATATGCATGCTCACACATACACATACACACAGACACACGTGCATGTGTAAGGTATACAGATTTTAGAATGCATCCTGTTGGATTCATTTCCTAGAAGTCCAGTTTGTTTTTCTGGAAACCAGTGAATAAAACATAGGAGCCAAGCTTTCAGAATACAAATAAAAATATAAATCCCTGCAACAAAACCATAGCAAAGCCCAGACTTAGAAGAAGAAATCCCTGCAGGGTTGTTGAGGACAGTGCCCAGCAGGCGTGAATGGAATCCCAGAGCCCTACCAGTTGGTGGAGCCACAGGGCTGGTTCAGGGCTGTGACCTGGCCCTTGTCCTGACCCTCTACTGGAGGGGCAATGTAGGCTGTGGTGAATGCCCACACCACCAGACATGCACATCCCCACCCTGTGCACAGGTGCACACTCTCAGATGCCCCATGTGTACACTCAGACACCACCATGTGTACACACACTCAGATGCCCCCATGTGTACATTCAGATGCCTCCAAGTGTACACTCAGACGCCCCTATGTGTACACTAAAATGCCCCCATGTGTACACTCCGGCACCCTCATGTGTACACTCAGATGCCCGCATGTGTATACTCAGATGCCCCCCTGTGACAGATGCCCCCATGTGTACACACATTCTGACCTCCCCATGTATACACTCAGACACCCCCATGTGTACACTCAGATGCTCCCATGTTTACACTCAGTTGCACCCATGTGTACACACATTCAGATGTCCCCATTTGCCGGGTCTGAGACTGCAGAGAAGACTCGTGTGCAGTCTTCAGTGACAACAACTGGCTCCTTAGCCTGGGCCTGTCCTGGAACACAGGGCCTCCTGGCCGAGTGCTGGGCGGGACATGGCCCCTCCTGGGCCTAGAGAGGAGAGGAAGTGCAGGGTGGGACCTTGCTCTGTGATGGCTGCTTGCAGCATGTCCTTGGCACCAGTCAGTGTCCCCAGTGCCCAAAGCCCTGGGGAGGGGCTCCCTGTTCCCACTTGTCCCAAGTGGTCACTGTGGGGCTGACACAGCTCTCCATATCATGCATCATGGCCTGGAGCTCAGGGGGCAGTGGGGTAGATGTCTGTTCTGAAGAAGCCATTTCAACTCCAAGCCTTGGGTAGATGGTGTGCTGACCCAGCTGCCTGCCTCCCTTCAGCTCCCCTCAGGATCTGAAGCCCTATCCTGAGGCCCGGGGGGCACATGCAGTGCTGCTCCCTTGTGGCTTTCTCTGCACTGTCTCAAGGCCGAGGGACTAAGGGCTCTCTTCCATGGCCCACGTAGGGATGGATCCACGAGTGACCCCTCCCTGGACTTCTCTGGTTGTGTTGGTCCAGGCACCTCGTACCCCGGGTATTGACGGACCCAGTGTGAGCCAGTCCAGCTGCTCTCTCTGCAGGATTACAGGGTGGCTGTGTGCTTGGTGCTCCCCTCCTGGTGGTGGAGGCAAGTGAAATCTTTGCCCAGTGGCCAGGTGGCAGAGGCCTTTGGCAGGACAGAGCCTGGGGATCGGGTGGGAGTCTGGTCTGCCAAGGGGGTCCTGGGCCATGAAGGGCTGTCTGCAGGGATGAGCTTCCCACAAAGGAAAGTTCTTATCTTAGATGTCTCAGCCATGTCCACAAGGTATAAGCTCAGGGGCGGAAAAAACGAATGACAAGTGGCCAGGCCATGAGCAAGCAGGGGCTGTGCGTGGGTGGTGGCCTGACCTCTGCTGCGTTGGCGCTCAGGAGTTCTCTCTGGGCAGTCAGGTTGGTCCCTGGGTCCAGGCCCTTGGGATCACAGGGAGGATCAGCGAAGGGTCCTGGGCCACACCCTGGCCACTGTGTCCTTGGATCCCTGGTGCTGGCCCTGGGTTTTCCTCCTGGCCTTCAGATCTGGTGCTGAGCCCAGCGCAGGCAGAATCTTGCAGAGCTGGTTTGGCAAGTGTGAAGGCCTGAGCTTGGTTTGTCTCATGGCCAGCAGGAGCCGGCATTGAGGAGCGTCATGGACAGATCTCTGCCCTTCTTCTGGGTGACTCCTAGCAGAGCTGGATCAGCTGCCATGTGACCAAGATTATAAGATATGGTGCCTGTCCTGAGCTCTGGGGCTTCTAGCCTCCGAAGCCTGAGTTAAATAAACCTCTGTCCTTTGTAAATCATCCATACTCAGGGACTCAGTCACAGCAACAGAAATAGACTGAGAGTGTGAGAGGCTCTCCCTGACCCTGAGTGAAGTTCCCTGGGCAGTTCTGAGACTCCCAGCCCTCAGGCTATGTCCATCACTGGGACACCTGTAAGACTGGGAGGCACTCTGGAAAGCTGAGGCAAGAGAATGGCAAGTTCAAGCCCAACTTGGATAACTAAGCAAGTTAGCGACACCTTGTGTCAAAATTTTAAAATTTTTTTAAAGGACCATGGGTTTAGCTTAGTGCTGCTCCCCTGGATTCAACCCCCAATGCTGAAGAATCAAAAAGAGAATAGTGAGGCTTCTGGGCCCCAAACCCCACCTGCCTGGGTTGTGATGATGATGGTGACAGTAATGACAGAGGAGCAGGTGGGGCCAGGAAGCACCTGGAGCCAGCTGGCCCTCCTTCTGGGCTTCAAAGCCTCAGGACTTTGAGGGCCACCTTGTGGCTCAGTGTTACAGCCAAGTGTCACAGACAGGTGCCACAGCCCTGAGAAACAGCTCAGTGTTACAGCTCTGGGTCATAACTATCTGCATTTGAAGACACAAGAATCTGATGGTCATTGGAAGAGGAGAGAAACCTGTATTACACTGGCAGGCTGAGTTGCTACTCTGCAGGAAATTGGAGCCTCCTTATAAAGGGACATGCAAGGTAGGAAAGCATGCTCAAGGAAGCATAGGGGTGGAGTTACAGAACACTGCTAAATGGGGTGGAGCTTAACCTCATTCTCTTGAGGGGGCAGAGCTTAACAGAACATTCTTGAAAGGTCACACAGTTCAAACATTCACAAAACATTTTGATACACTGGGCATGAGTTCTGCCCTTCAGCACAAACTTAACATTTCTGGAACAAAATATTTTGTGGAAAAAACCATGGAGGCCAGGCAAGACAAAGGCAAGGGCTGATCTTACCATATGTTATTGCTCTATTATGTGGCCCGGCTGGGAACCACTGCCCACCAGACAGCCACATAGTTGGGAACTGCACTCCCAGGGACATGCAGGCCCCAGAACAGTGCCCATCCGACCCCTGTTCCAGTCCTACTCATGTCTGTCTCACCCTCCCTCCCAGCACATCCTGTTCTTCCTGCCCTACCTGTGTGGCCAAGGCACATAGCTCAAATGTCAGTGTCAGCACCGTGGGTAACACAGGGCTTCCCGGGCCTAATTCAGTGCTTGGCCCCTCACCTCCACAGCCTCCTGTAGGGGAGTAGGAAGTCTTGTGGCCGCCCTCCTGCTTTTACTGGAGCTTATCTCAGTTTTGTATGTTTACACACATTCCTGCCCTGCGCTCTGCACCCCTGGGCGGCTGCGCTTGCGTAGACCCACTTGTCCCTGAGTCTCACAGGTACCAAGAGGTTGGGAAGATCGCAGGTGTTGCCAGCAGTGATGGAACATATGTGTGCCTAGGTGTGGGGTGTGATGTGTCTGGTGTGTTCTGCACATGTGTTGAATTGTGCACATGAGATACGATGTATATATGAGCTGTATGTAAATGTGCTGTGTACATGTGTGTGCCATGTGTTGAGTAAGCCTGGCCCATCTGTGTTACATGCATTGTCTGTGCACATGTGCTGTGTCTGTGTGTCTAATCTGCTTCTTGCTGTTGGATTTTGTTACTTCACATCCCCCCACCCCCCAATGTGCTGAAGATCTGTGCACTTGATGGTACGGGCTTCTCGCTGTTGTGGGGTGTCCTGCATGCACCCTGCTCAGGCCAAGGCCAACACTTTACCACATGGGCAAGGCCGAGCCAGGCACCCTATTCTTGTGCCCTGCCTGGGTGGCCTGGGAATGAGTCACCAGGTGGGGTGGGGTGACAGAGCCAGCACAGCAGGGTCCCCTAAGCTCTGCAGGGAGCTCTTCAGATGCTCGTGAGGACTCATTCCCCCACAGCTCACCAGCACTGGACAGTATTTGACTTTCTAACTTTTGCAAATTGGTTGGGTTCATGTGAGGTGGAAAATCCTTCCTGAAATTTGCTCTGTTCTCACTCCCATTATGGCTCCTAGATTCCTGCCTCCTGCTCTCCCCTCCATGCCAGTCTCTGATCCTCAAGGATCAGAGGGATTTCTGCAGACTTCCCTCTAGAGCTCTGCAGCTCATTAATCTGCACTGATCCGCAGGCCAGGATGACATGGCCTGTCTCACCCAGCCAGCTCCTCCTGCTCCAGGCCTTCAGGCTGTTTCTTCACACTTTCTTTTCTTGATAAAACCATGGGGCTCATCTTTCACAAAGTGCACTTGCAGAGCAGAGCGCCCTCTTCTAGCAAGTCCCTCTTTCACGTGGCTCCTGTACCTTCTGTCCTCTTCCCAGAGACCACAGCCCTGTCTTTCTGTGCTGCATCTCTGCCATCCTCACAACCACGCCAAAGGCCGCCTCTTGTTGTCATGTTGGATGTTGGTTCCAACACCAGACTCTAGGGGAGGCACAAGCACTTAGAACCTTGTACTGTCTAATGATCCATCCCCATCCGCAGATACATGGACTGTTTCCACTTGTTTAACATGTTCAGTAAGATTGCTGTGAACAGTCTTGTCAAGTCATGGTCATATGTTTCTGTTTCTCTTTAGTCCTCATCATAGAACGGGACTTCTGGATCATGGGGTGATTGTGTCCTTGTTGGAATAAGCCGCTGGATCTTTGTGCGCATCCACCAACCCTGCGTGAGGATGATGGTGTTCCCACTGCCAGCATTTGGGGTTTGTCTTTGTAGCTTGAGCTGCTCTGGTGAGTGCAGATCCAGTAAACTAGTGTGGTTTTAGAGACTTCTATCTGTGTTTGTAGAGAAAATGGGCCTCTCTCTCTCCCTTCCTCTCCCCCCACCTTCCCTCTTGCTCTTCTTCTCTTTCTTTTGCAATCCTTATCCAGATCTGGGACTGAACTGGTATGAGTTTTTATAAAATGTCTCAGGGGGCCTATCCTCCTTTGGTTACACTTTGGAAAATCCAAACAAGGTTGGTAGCATCTGGTCCTTGAGCTGCCACCCACTCACTTATAGATTCTGTCAACTTGGGGTTTTTCTGGAGAAAGAAAGGTCTGCGATTTCTGTTTCTTTTTGGGCCAGAGTTTGCATTTCCCATTAATCTCAAATGTACCCATTTGTCATCTCAAAACCTTCCTTAAATGTCCTAGTCCAGCAGGAAGTTCTGGGATCCCTGAGACAGAGGGCCAAGGACATCCTGGAGTCAGAGCAAAGCTGCAGCCCATGGCAGTGCGCGCGCGCGCGCGCGTGTGTGTGTGTGTGTGTGTGTGTGTGTGTGTGTGTGTGTGTGTGGGTGTCTCAAAGAAAGAGAGGAGTCTCAGGGCACTGTGCAAAGGGCTCAGGGCTTATCCATCGCTCCTTTCTTCCTCCGCCCTGGGAGGGGGCTGCCAGGGACTGTGGAGGTCAGAGACACCTGCAGGCAACTCCTGGAGGTCTGTATAGCCTGGGGACACCTGCCTGGGTGTGTACAGAGAATGCAGAGGACAGTGTCCCTGCTTCAAGTATGTAGAGATACGAGGGGCCTCACTGAGAAGCACCCCTCTTAGCAGCTTTTCCAGCAGCCTTTGTTTCCTGCTTCCCACCCTCAGGAAATCAGCCAGTGAGGTCTTGAAAGTTTCTGTTCTTCCTTTCACAGGGCAGGAGGCATCTGGTAGCAGAACTCCAGGCTGTGAGAGCCTGGGTGGAAGGTTGTAAGGAGAGTCTCCAAACCATACAGTGTACATGAGGTGTTGGCGCTCAGGGCACACAACTCCTGCCCATGGTGGCCCAGCTCCCTGCCTGGGAGAGACCCAGGCTACAGCACAGGGAGGGGGTGGAGCTGAGGTCAGAGCGCTTGGAGAGTGGAGGAGTGAGGGGTACAGAGTCCTACAGATGTTCCAGGGAGGGAAACTAAAGTCTACACCGCACATCAGTATCGATTCCTGGTTCCATAGCTAATGAGGGTCATGGGAGATGTTAATGTTAGGAGAAGTTGGCAAAGAGCATGCCAGGCCTCAGCACACCCCTTTACACCTCTGCTAAGTGTGAAGTCATGAACTCATAAAAGAGAAGCAGGAACATAGACCCCATGACCAAAAGCAAAGTCAATAATCAGAAGCAGACCCAGCACTGACATAACTGAGCAAATGATAAAAATACAAGAAGAGATTGCTACAGTAACCATCGTGTGATGGTTACAAGACACTGAGGAAAACAAATCTCTTGAGTAAAAAAATAGGAGATTTTAAAAGGATCTAAAGATGAAAAATATATTGTCTAAAATGAATAATATATGGAATGAGAATAATGTTGGCAGGGTAGACAGAAAAATGAAGATCACTGGGCTTTAAAATGGCAATGGAACTTACCCAACATGGGATACAAGGAAAAAAATGATGAAAAAAGTGACCTGAACACAGTGATCTGGTAACAGAAAAATCTAATGGCTGCATCGCTAGGTTTGCTGATGGGCAGGTAAGAGATTACTAACACGAAAGTCTATAAAGAAACACTGAGCTTTTTCAGATTTTGATAAAAACTATAAACTCACAGATCCAAGGATCTTAGTGAACCACAAGCTGAGAAAAAAAATGTAGAAAACCATATCAAAACGTATCGATGGGTGGCTCTTGTAAGTCATTAGAGAGAAAAAGACATACAGTAACACTGTGGTCCAGTTTGCAACAACAGTGTTCAGCAAAATTTTGCTCCTGTTGGGAAACTCCGCACAGGGTGACAGACACATCACAGGCATCTTCCCTCAAATCGTTAAACAAATGAAGTTCTCAAACCAAGTACCACTGTACTGTGTATGAATGAGCCAAGGTAAGTATGTTAGTAGACTCATCAGAAACTATGCAAGCCAGAGGGAACGGAGACCCTTTGTAGGGTACTGGAAGAAAATATAAACTGTAAACCTAGTTTTATACCCAACAAAAATGCCTCTCAAAAATAAATGTAAATGAATTTTTCAAAGGAACAGTTGAGAAAATGCATGGTCAGCATAATGTACTATAGTAAATACTAAGTAACATTATTCTCACAGAAAGGAAATATATCGGGTGGAAGTGTAAATTCATAAGGACAGATGGAGACTACTGGATATGACAAACACGTGGTATAGCTAACAACCATATCTGTGATCACAATGAATGTAAGTGGCCTAAACAGAAATTGTCCAATTGGATAAAAAACATTGTGAGACAATTTTTCTTTTACTAAGAAACCCACTTTAAATACAAAAACACATAGAGGCTGAGAGTTAAACGATGGAAAAAATATATCATTTAAACACAAATTTAAAAAAACTGGATCTGCTATATTAACCCCAATAAAGGTTGACTCCAGGATAAGAAATATTACCATGTGTAAAGAAATACATTTTATAATAATTAAGAGTCATTTTTAGATTTTTTTCCCCTATTTTGGACTTTTGAGAGGGTATCACCGTGTAGTACAGGCTGGTCTCAAACTCATTGCAATCCTCCTGCATCAGCCCCCCAGGTTCTGGGACTGTACAACCATGAGCTGACAAACCTAGCCAGAAGAGTCAATTCTTCACAAGATGTATCAATTTACGTATTCATCCAGCAATAATAAAATATATACCCTTTCCATGTAACACACAGAGCAGTCACTGAGAACATATTCTGAGCGATAAAACAAGTTCCAACATATTTAAAGAATTTAAATAATAATAATCATGGTTTTTGACCATAACAGAATTAAACTAGAAATCAGTAACAGGATGATATTTGGGAATTCTCAATAATACAGAAACTAACTGACCCATTCCTAAATAACTCATGAGTCAAAAAAGAAATCAGAAAAAATGTAGAAAATATTTTTATCCAAATAAAAATGAAAGTAATATTTTGAGATTTGTAGGTTTCTATTATGCAGTACTTAACATTAAATTCTATATTAGAATTTCTTCCATCTGAAAGAATTATAAGGTAAGAATTTAACGCCAAAATAAGCAGACAGACAGAATCTTTTTTTTTTTTAGGTTTTTTTGAGACAGGGTCTCGCTTTTTTGTGGTTCAGGCTGGCCCTTGAGCTCAGCCTCAAACTCACATCACAATCCTCCTGCCTCTGCCTCCCGAGTGCTGGGATTACAGGCGTGAGCCACCACGCCCGGCACTGCGGTATGTGGTACTGGTTGCTGCTGGGTGTGGTCTCCACACCCAGTATTGTTATGTGGTTACCGGGGAATTGAACCCGGGCCCTTGCGCTTGCAAGACAGGCGCCGGAACCACTGAGCTAACTCCCCGGCCCGACAGACAGAATCTTATCCCCAATAAGAGTAAAAATTTTAAAAAGGAAAAGCAGAGATCAATGAGACCAAAACCTAGTTCTTAAAAAGTTTATTGATGATTCTCCAGACAGACTGATCAGAAAGACAGCGCACACAGACTAACAAGATCAGAACTGAACGGAGAGGTATTATTACCAAGTCTACAGGCAGCAAAAGAATAACAAAGAAATATTATGAACAAATATAGCCCAGTAAGTTTGAAAATTAAAATAAAAGGGGTATCGTGTATTTTGAAAGATGTAAACTACTCCCTTTAGAAGTACATGCAGATTGGGCTGGGGCTTTAGCTCAGTTGGGCTACATCTGCCTTACGAGGGAAAGGTCCTGAGTTCAATCCCTGGTGCGTGCACGCATACACACACACACACACACACACACACACACACACACACAAGAGAAGTATGTGCAGAAAACATGTTTGTCTATGAAAAAATCTAAAGGAACTGCAAAATGCTACAAGTAATACTAAGTGAGATTTGTAAGAACACAGGTTAAAAGGCCAACATAAAAATAGTTCATTACTCTTATAGACTAGATGTTAAAAACTGAAAATTGATGAATAAATTTACAACAGAACAGAAGATGAAATATACTCAGTGATCAGTTTAACAGAAGAAATGTATGAGGTTCTTTCACCTGAGAACTATCATATATCACCAAGACAAGCTGAACCAAGCCTTTTAACATTGGAGAGATAAACCATGTCCATGGATTGGAAAGTTCGATGGCATTGGAATGGCAACTCTTTTGTAACCTAGGTAAAAAGAACCAAAAACCCCAGAATTCTTTCTTATAAAAATTGCTATGATATAAAATAGATAAACATTTTTTGGAAATGACAACAAGAGTTGGAAGACATATATATTTCAAAGTATATATAATAAAACTACAGTGATCAAGACAGTGTGGTATTTGTGAAAGAATAATTAGTGGGCGGAGTCTATAACTCCACTTACAAACACATGGGCAATTAATTTTTGACAAGGTGAGACAAGAAAATTCAATGGGAAAATCATAATTTCTCAATAAATAATACTAAAACAATTGGACACATATGTAAATAAATCACCTTCAACCTTTACCTCACACCATATAACAAATGCATTCAAAATAGATCCTGGGTTTGTTTTTAACATGAAGTTTCATTATGTTGCCCAGGGTGGCCCTGAATTCATGGATTCAAGTGATCCTCCTGCCTCAGCTCCTTAATAGCTAGGACCACTAGTGCAAGTCTTAGATCCAAGCATAAATCTGTAAAGCTTTTAGAAAAAACCCCCCAAATTTGGTGACTTTGACTTTGATAGAGTTTTCTATACAGGATAAAAGCAAAAATACTAATTGTAGGCTGGAGGTTTAGCTCAAGTGGTACTGTGCCTATTTTGGAAGCATAGGACCCAAGTTTGATTCTTGGTAAAGCAAAAAGAAAGAAAGAAAGAAAGAAAGAAAGAAAAAGTAAAAAAAAAAAAAACTAACTGTAAGTAGGAAAATGTGGGGTATTGCTAAAATGCAAATTTTATTCAAAAGACATTTGTTAAGAAAATTAGAAGTTGGGGGCCAGGAGTTTAGCTCAGTGGTTCCAGCACCTGCCTTGTAAGTGCAAAGTCCTGAGTTCAATCCCCGGTAGACACATACAACAGTGTTGGGTATGGTGACTCATGCCCACCAGAAATCAGTACCACACACCACAGTGTGGGACATGGTGGCTCACGTCTGTAATCCCAGCATGCGGGAGGCAGAGGCAGAAGGATTATTTTGAGTTTGAGGACAGCCTGGGCTACAAAGTGAGTTCAGGGCCAGCCTGAACTACAAGGTGAGACCCTATCTCAAAAAAAATAAATAAATAAAAATAAAAAATAATTAAAAGTTGGGCTAGGGTGAAAGTGGAAATACTTGCCTAGCATAAGAGAATGAGAGAGAGAGAGAGACAGACAGACAGACACAGAGACAGAGAGATAAAGACAGAGAAAGGAAGGAAGGAAGAAAGAAGGAAGGAAAGAAGAGAAAAATAAATGGCAGGGTAAATTAAACACTGGGACACGTCTATGTGCTGTGTGTCTGGGGAGTAGGGAAGCCCTGCCTGAGCTTCCCTGACACAGCCCGGTCCTGCCATGTTATACCAAGTGCAGCTCAGTCTTGTGCCTACTGTCCCCTTCCCCAGCTCTCAGCCTAGCTGGCCTCTGTCTGCAGATATTCATCCCAGGTGGGAAGGCATCACCCACTTGAGGGGCAGTGGGCTGGTCTGCCAAGCCAAGACCCCTCATGCTCACATCATGGGCCCTTCATGCTCACACCATGGGCACGACTCCCTTGCTGCCCAGAGCAGCACTGGCAGGCACGACCAGTGCTCAGGGAGCCTTTTGGAAGAGAGCCGCCTTGGAAGCAGAAAGGCCAACGACGGCAGTGTGGTCATGCTGGCAGAAATGGGAGAAAACATAACGCTGCTTTATAAGGGAGTCAGCTGAACCTTTTACATTCGTCCCCCAATTGACTAAGCCATTTTCACAACATAAAATGAGCAAAAAATGTAATTATTTCAAGGTGTCCTTCACCTCGAACTCACTTGAGCCCGCAGCTAAGGGGTTTTTAAAAATACATATATTTAAAGCAAATATTATTGCAAATGACTACTCTGTAATTTGGATTAATTGCTTTTGGTTTTTTCTGGAATAAAATCTTTAAGGAAAACCCATAAAAACTCTGAAGCCCTGGGCAGCTGTTTCTGCAGTGGTTCTTTTGCAGAGAGTCCAGCACCACCCTACCAGCAACAGTAGTGGGTCACAGGGTCACCTGCTGGGCCAAAGACCCACAGCAGGCAGAGGCCACCCTAAGTATAGCCTGGCCCTCACCACAGTGTCCTGTCAGGCTGGCTGAGATTGGCCTGTGCGCCTCTGGGGTGGCCTGAGAGTCCCTCCTGGGGTTTGCAGGAAGAGTCCCCTCTCCGTCCATTGCAATCCTTCTACAGGGTGAGGTCCCTGCTCAGTTGGGCCCTGCTGGGTCCATCTCAGGGATCCCTACCACACAGGAAAACATGCCACTGCAGGGCCAGTGGGAGCTGGGTCGTGGCTGTGCCTGAGGCCACCAGCAATGTTGGGCTGAGTATGTAATGGGAAGCAGGTGAGTTGGGCAGAAAGAGAGAGAGGAAGATTTCATCTCCAGCTGTCTGTGCACTTCCTGCCCTCCCTGGAACATCCTGGGGAGGATCAGCCTTCTCCTGACATGGGAGCTGGGAAGATCCTATTGGAGGGAGGCCCTAGCCGCATGCACATGGGCAGTGCTGCTGTGGCCAGGAGGACAAAGCAGGGCTGGTTGGATGCCTCTGGGGACCCTGGAGAGCTGCTCCAGTTAAACGAGGGTGAAAGGCAGCGGCGGGGGAGAAGGGTGTGGTTGTCACCTGCTCGCATACTGCTCCATAGAGCCCACTGTTCTGTTTGCTCTCTGCACACTATCCAAAAGGCGGGCACCACCTTCCCTTCACTGTGTCCTGTGGGTCACATGACCAGGGAGTAACAGTGGGATCCCCACAGGGAAAGGTGAAGAGAGGTGAGGAGGAGCAGATCCCACCCCCTAAGAACTCAGCCCCAGCCAGCAGCAGACAAGGACCAAATCTGTTCGATGAGGTGACATTTCTGCACAGGACACAGTGCTGGACACACAGGACAGGGATCTGGCACCTGGGCTGGCTCTGTCTTCTGTGTGCAGGGAATAAACTCCATTTCCACCTGACCTCAGATTTGCAACTGGCTCACTGGGTGGGGTTCCATTCACCTGCCACCCATATGCCACTGTCTGTCCGACTATCACTGATCCAGCCATCTTCCTTCCATTTACCATCTCCCAACCACCACTGATCCATCCATCCCTCCATCTTTCCATCTATTCCCCATCCATCATCAACACATTTATCCTCCATCTAACTGACTATCCCTCCTCCATCCATCTGCCATGCATGAGCCAACTGTCTATCCATCTTCCTCCTATCCATCAATGATCCCTCCACCCCTCCATTACCTATCCACTCACCCTGCATCATGAATTGCTTATCCATCCTTCATCCAAACAACCTTCCCTCTGTCCACCATTTATCTATCATCTCTCATGTTCCATCTATCCTCCATTCACCTATATCTACCCACCATCCACCCTCTGTCTATCATTCTTCTATCCACCCACCCCTCTGCCCACCATTTATCCTTTTGTCTGTCCAACAGCCATCCAGTCAACAGTAATTTTTTGGTCATCTGAATGACACACTTTCTTTTAGGCACAAAGTATAAAAGGAAACAAAACAAGCCAGGAGTCCACCCACTGGGCAACTCCCTTGAGATGATACAGGAGGGAATAGAGCTTGAGGCGTTGGCTGTGATAACTGCAGGTGAGAGAGGGTGGACACAGGAAGCAGCAACCACCCTAAGTGGAGAATAGCGGCCCCTCCTAGGACGCCCACCAGATCACTTCTCCTGAGCAGGACTGGAGAAGGAGCCAGCTCTCTCCATTGTGGGGGACAAGGGTGCTGTTCTGATGGAACTGGGGCTCATGGAGCTCCTGCAGACCTAGGACTGAAAAGCCACATGCTGTACTCTGGAGAACTCAGGAGAGCCACAGGCTGGGAGCAGAAAGGAGAGCAAAGTGCATCCCAGTCTGAGTCTGCAGCAGAGAGGTCAAAATGCTTCTTTCAATGCAGGGGAGTGTGCAGAAAATCTTCAGCTCCTCAGCCATCCCCAGCCCAACTCAGCTTTGAGCATTAGGAAATGGCTGTGAGAAGCCTCCTGAGGTTTGCATCTACACATAGGTCTCTTCTATATCCCTGGCTCCCACAGAGGTGTCTGCTGCTGCACCAGCTCTGTGAGAGGGATGGGCTCAGGCTTCCCTTTCATGTGGACCTGCAAGGCTGCTTCCTGGGGGAGGTGGCCTTGCAGCACTGATAAATTCCCCTTTTCTTTGAGGTTGCATACTCTGTCCAGATGCAGGGAGGCCTCCTTAGGGGCAGAAGGGCTGTTCTTCTTCTGGAGTAGAGCAGGGAAGGCAAGACCCCTCCAGATTCATAACAACACCCTCAAACTCGAGACTGGCCATAAGGACACCCAGGGCTCGGGATGGAAATGGCTACTATCAGGAAGGCTAGAATGAAGACTGCATGCAGGCTGGATCCTGGATCCCTCCCTTCCTCATGATCAGCTTCCCCACCAGGCTAGCTGAAGTCCCAGGAATACAAGTGGCTGGCTGTTTGACCTCTACCTTCAACCCAGCTTGGTCCTGGAACCTGTCAGCCAGATCCCCCCCCCCCACCCGCCGGCTCCCCAGGAACTTCCCTGGGAATTGGACAGTTCCCTAAAGATGCTGACGTCTGAGCTTCTCAGTATCACCCGTCCCTTGTCTCAGGTCTTCTGGTCAGCTCTGAGGCAAGCACAGACAGCCAGGCACCAGTAGGGTCTGTGGAAAGAGAAAGACCACAACAAAGAGAACAAAGCCATCTGGAGGATTCACAGACCACACGGGCAGAAAAAAGCTTTGCATACCCAGCAAATTCCAAAAAGAAGATCAGAGAGAACAGAGGGGAGAAAATCTCCCAAAAGTTTCCCCGACATTTGCCAAAACTAAAATTTCCCATTTGAAAGAACTCATAGTGGGTTAAAAGAGCCACACTTTAGGGTTCATGCTTGTGAAATACCAGAACACTTGGGACAGAGAACATCCTCTGTGATCCCAAGAGGATAAGGCAAGTCACAAAGCCTAGAGCTATAGAGACCCCTCAGATTTCCCCACAGACAGCCTGGAAGAAGGGGACAGTGGGCTCATACATTTTGAGTTCCAGATAAAAGAAATCATCTCCAGTTCTATACCCAGCACAACTAGCAGAGGAATAAAACACTTTTCAGACACACAAAATCCTAACAGAAGGTATCTCCCTGTGAATCCTTTAGCAGAAATGACTAGAAAAGGTGTTCCAAAAGAAAAGAAAGTAAACCAAGAAAATGCACACCACAAGTGGCATGTCTGAAGGCATTTCCTGAGATGGTGGCGACCACAGCTCCTCAGCTAGTGGCTTCAGATAAGACATGTGCTACTGGTCACTGATTGAGTAGATGCTGGAGGAACTTGAGGTGTGGATGCACCACATGCAGTCAGCAGTCACCATCTCTTGGCTGCACTTGATGGGGATGACTCTGATGGAGCCAGAGCCTTTCCATGAGAGCTTCCGGGGGGTGGATATGACATTGATCACACCTCTAGGACAGCACCAAAACTGTTACAGTTCTGAAGTCAAGGGGTAGGCAGGACTGCTTTCCTTTAGGGACTCTAGATCATGTCTGTCTTGTCCTTTGCAGCTCCCAGGGACCAACCATGTTCCTTGACCACAGCCTCTTCTATCTTGGAACCCAGGGAGGCTGCTTTCTTCCATGACTTCACTTAAATTCTCATGCTCCCAGCTCTCTCCTCACTCTCTCCACCACAGGTACGGACCCTCAGATCACACTGCCACCTCTGAAAATCTGGGCTATCCTCCTCAGTTTGAGGTCAGCTGAGAGTGACATTAACATCTGCAAGCTCAGTTTATTCCCTGCTGCTCCCTTGGCTGACTTCCCCTCCCCCAGTCTTCATCCTTTTGCCCTGGCCACATGTGCCTCAGGACCTTTGCACTGACTGTTCCCTCTGCATAGCTACTGCTCCCTGAACATGCAGACAAGCCTCCCCTTGCTCTCTTGTCTCTGTCAAATGTGCCCCCCATGCATTCTTTCTTCCTCAACCTGTTAGAAATCATGGCTTCCTTTTGCCCAAGTACTCACTCTCCTCTGTGTCCATAGCACTAGGTTTCCCAGCCTGCACCCTATTATGTACCTAAGAAAGTGAACTCGAGGGTAGTAGGGAGACTCCCCTGGCTCTGTCACTGTTGTGACCTCAGAGCCTACAGCCGAGCCTGGCACATAGTAGGTGTGCAACGATCAAACGTAAGGCTCACACTGGAATCCACTGGACCCTGGCCTTGGCAGCTCTATTTCCAGTCACTGTCAGGAGACAGAAGCCAGACTCTGGCCTGGTCATCTGTTCTCATAACTGTCACCTCTCAGGAACATACTGCCTTCCTTGCTACCTCAGTGGACCTGCCTACACTGGACATTTCATACCAATGGAGCCACACGCTGTGTGATCTGGGTCTAGCTCCCAACACTTGTAGCATGTATCTGACCTTTGTTCCCTTTATGGCTAATATTCTGGTGTGTGGATGGAGCACATTTCATCCACCCTTCAAGGTGACTGTAATGTTTCCCATTCACTTCAATTTCATTATGCTTCTGCAGTTGTGGGTCTGTATCAGGTGATGAGACTGTAAATCAGCTGGAAAGAACAGTCGGCCTAAAGGCTGAGCAGTGGTGACCTGCAGGATGGCATGAAGGCCATGCAGCTGGCCAAAGGGATGCAGGGAGAGAGTGGCCTGTGCACCTCTGTCCAACCAGCACGAGGGACTGATGCTGACTTCACACTGAACTGTGCAACATCCTGGGCATGCTCTACTCACTGCTCATTTCAAGCACTGAATATATTTAAATAATATCTATTGGGATACAGGTGACAGAGCAATTTACATGCTCTGTCTTGTGGCTTGGATCGCGAAAGTGCCTTTGAGAAGTGACTGGATCACAGTGATCCCTGGGTCACTCACCCATGGAAACATTAACAGATGAAAGGGTTCTTAGGAGTAGGGTCTACTTGGCCGCTCCCCACATCCCTCGCTCTGGCTCTTTCCCTCTCTGTGTCTGACAGCTGTGAGGCCAGCAACTCTCCTCCCTCACACCCTTCCCTATGATGTCTCTGCCCTGGAGTTAGCCAGCCATAGACTGAACCCTCAACAGCCAGAATGAGTCCTCCTTTGAGTTGCTAATGATGGCATTTTGGCATAGTGATTAAATGCCAACGGTCATCACAGTCTCCCTGTACTGATGGAGAGGCCCAGAGGCTGGGCACTGGCACAGCCTCACTGCATGCCCTGCACCTCGTTCTGGGCACTCCTAGCACTTGGGCCAAGCTGCAGTCTATTCCTTTCTCTATGGGTGAAATGTGATCCTGTTCAGCCAGTTCTGATCACCAGGCACTGTGCTGTCTAGCTCACCTGTGTGGAACACCTGTCAGGGCCAGACTGATGCTCTCTGCCCAGGGGATGCCACCTCCTCCCTGATCACCACGCTTTGGTGTCCCCCAACAGTGAGGTCCTGAGGCAGCTGGACCTGCCTCTGGGGACACCATGGGCTTCCACCAGGGCCAGTAGCCTTTTGGCCTTTGCAGCAGTCTGACCCTGCAGGGCTGATCCAGGGCCAGGCCTTGCTGATGCTGGGGACAAACCAGGACCAGAGAGCAGCCTGGGTGCCAGCACGGGTTGTTCGTGTTTAGCAAGAGTCACACACACAAGGGGAAATCACGCAACAGTAAGCTGATTGGGAAGGCAGCCTTCAATGAATGACATCATCCTCAGAACATAAATCTTGGTTTGTACGATTTATTTATGTTAAGGAATCCACAGATGATGCTGAGTTTTCAATGGCTTTGTTTAAGTGATAGTTTTGCTTTTTTAGTGAAAGTTGGAGCAATGATAAACAGCTCCAGCTGTAAAAATTAAAGGCAGAGGGGAAGCCAAGGTGATTATTATAGAAAAATGCTGAGTGGGGAGGGGTACTTGGCCCTTCCATCCTCTAAAATGAAAATTATCCTCTGCCACAACGTGCCACGAACAATTACCCGCTGTTTATTAATTAATCTCTTTTTAAAATGTCACATTTCAGTGAGAAACTGTTATTTTTCTAACGTAGAAACTGGCTCACTTTTATTTGTTAGAAGCCCTGGGCATGTGCGGCCAGCTCCGTGCACACTCCGTGGTCACCTCTGCAACTGCAAATACCTTACAAGTGCAGAGAGCTGTGTGACCTGCTCAGTGTATTACTCCCAAATGAGCCCAAGGCCACACCTGAGGTATGTGTGCCCTGTCCCTCAAGCAGCTGAGGCTCAGTCGCAGGGGTATGGGCCAGGGAGCTCCCCAGTGAGAGGTGGGTTTAGGAAACACAGACCTTCCCCCGCAACCCATGGCTGAACTCTCCTGGACCCAGGCTTGCACAAGGTGACCAAAAGGTCAGGGCCATCTTGACCTCACCCCAAATGCTGCACAGGAACCCTAGGGAAGTGCTCCCCTCCACCCGTGTGTCACTGCAAAAACAGTCACCTGGGCTAAAGCTGTGTGGGCAGCACCTCACCTGAGTCCTGCTGTGGCTGCCTGTGAGGACAGGTCCCTGTCCCTGCCTAGGGTGGCTCATGCCTCAGGGGAAGCTTCTCAGCTCCTGCCACATGGGGTCACTGTAAGGGCCACAGGGGGCGGTGTTGAGACCCAGGGTGGGAGGGAGTTGGGTAACACCTAGGCCCTGCAGGGCCCAGGTTTCGGGTGTTGAAGGCCCTCTGGGAGCTGGATAGACAGGGCGGAGCTCAGCCTTGGCAGGCCAGCTGGCCATGTGCCCCAGGGAGGCTGGACTGGTTTTCCAGGAGGACAGGGCTCCCAGGATTCTGCACTCACCAAGCACCAAGCACTGCCCAGCTTGGGCCAGGCACCCCCATTCTGCAGGTAGGAGATGCACTGGTGGGAGGGCACACCCCAAATTCCACGGAGTGCCAGGCCCACTCCCCTGACCCAGCCTCTCCTATATGAAGTCGGTGGATGAAAGAATGCTGCATCTGAACCAGGGGAGACTGTTAGGAGCTGGAGACCTTCAGGTCCTGAGGGCAGCTTAGAGTCCGAGGTCCGGAGCATCTAGCCAGGGCAAGTGCAGCAAACCTGTAATCTCAGCCTCCTAGGAGGCTAAAGATGGAGGGTTCTAAATTTGAGCACAACCTGGGGAATTTAGTGACTTAAGAGACCCTGACTGAAGACAAAAGATAAAAAGGGC
>PVIR01000028.1:184265-381725 GCA_004026965.1 Petromus typicus
GATAAAAAGGGCTGGGAATGCAGCTCAGTATGAAAGTTGTAGGTTCAGGACCAAGTACCACAAAAGAAAAATGGAGAGAAAAGGAGGAAGGAAGAAGGAAGGGAAGGAGGAAGGCAGTGAGGAAGGGGAAGGAAAGAGAGAAGGGAAAAAGAGAAAGGAAAGGAAGAGGGAAAGAGAGGGAGAGAGAAGAGGGACCCGACACAGGGATGGGCCCTGGAGCCATCATGACTTTGAACAAGGAGCCCGCAACTTCCAGGAACACGCTCCTCACTCCTGGCAAACCTGCTTCCCCTCCAGCCTGGGCAGCTGCTCTGCGGCTCCTGCTCAGAGCCAGCTCGCTGAAGCTCCTAGTGCCGGTTTAGAGTGCGCTCCGGAGGCGCCAGGCTCCCGCCTAAGCTGCCGCTCCTACAATACTGTCGGGCTTGTCCTCCCGCTTCCAACTGGGAAGTAGGGCTCCCAGGAAGCTGCGAGGCTGACAGGAGGTCCTGGTGTGGTGTAAGGTGCTCTCATTTCATCCTCAGTTTGTCAGGCTTCGTGGAGGAGGGGACGCCTCCCCTGGGGCCACCAGCTACGTGCCCTCCATTGTCCCGAGAAAGCCCGGAGTACGGTGCCTCCGTGTGAGTGGATTCCCAGACCCCGACAAACAAGATCCTCAGTGAGGCGACCCAAGGAGAGTGCAGGGTGCACCAGGCTAAAAGCCGATGCATCCCTTTCTTTTGTTGGAGACCTCCGTGCTAGGCTTGGTGCCAGTCGCAGGAAGGAAGGATTGTGGTGAGTGCAGGTTGTAAAGCCTAACCCAGCTAAGTCCTGGGGTGTGGGAGACTTTGTCCTCCTGGGCAGGAAGGAGATCGTTCCCAGAGGACATACAGACAGATGCATCATCTTTGGGTCACTCTGCAAGACGGGTAATTTTTTCCCTGCCCTGGGGCCATTCGAGTCTCTGCGCTTTTCCATCTCTATGAACATGAAGCATTGATTGGTTTTCCAGAAAGCAGAGAGGCAAAGGGCCTGCTTGGGAGCCCCTGGGTGTCCTGGACCCCTTAACTCCTGAGCCGGGTCATGTGCTGCTTGGGTCTCCTCCCGCCACTCAAGCCAGCTCCCTGGTCAAGCCCAAGAATCCTGCCAGACACCCCAGGACTTGCTGGTCCCTGGCTCTGCCTGGGAAGACCTGGTCTGGTGGAAGGAGGAGCAGGCTTCTGGGTTGGGGTGTACCCCCAGAGTGTAGCTGCATGAGGCCTGTGGCATATTCTACTCCGTAGTCCTCACCCCAGCTTATGTCCTCTTCTAACTTCTGGCTGCTGGCTGGTGCTCCCTGAGAGTCTGAATCCCTTGTGTTAGACTTCTGGTTACCCTGTACCCTAGTAATACTTGGAGAGTAGCACAAGGTGAGCACAATCAGCTGGGTTTGCGGGACTCAGACGCTCCTCCTCAGCAAGAAGGGGAGGACAAAAGCCAAGGGGGAGAGACGGACCCAGTGATGGGAGGAGACAGGTGGCGGAGAGTGCTCCTGAGTACCTGAGACCCACCTGGTTGAGGGGCTCCCTCCACACCACCCTCAGGTCCCCACAAAACCTGGCATATCCATCTTCAGGTCTTTTCTGGCAACGCCACATGAGGTCTAGAGGACCCAGCACATTGTCTCTGGTCCCAGGTCGTTGAAGTGGAAACCAGGTGGGGGAGAATGTGGGCAGCCAGCCCCTCCGACATGGTGACACCTGTGAAGAACGGAGCCACAGAGACGGTATTGATTTCCAAGCGGCTGGTCTGCAGCGCGGGCGGTTCCCTACTGCCGTGGCCGCGGATTTGGGTCTGCTCACCTATCCTACGGCTCCTGCAAGCATCTGGGGATTTGAAAGCCGGCTCCCTACCTGGCAGCCCTGGGCCCAGGCTGCCTGGTCACACCAGCCAGAGCCTTGGCTCCCAGTTTTCGTTGCTGTCTGGGCCTTGCCCGAGCGCAGGAAGGGGAGGCAGCGGCTTCGTCTAGAAGGGCAGCCACCGGGCGCAGTGGAAGTCCCTCTGGCTGTGGGGCAGCAACATGGGCAGGCGGGGACCAGGCGTGGGCCTCCCCAGAGGTACACGGCCGTTAGAGGGGTAAGCTTGCGGCAGGAGCGCACACGCAGTGCCATCCCATGGACGGGATTCGTTGGCAGGTTTTCACAGGTCTTGGGGTGGAAAGGGAAAGTGTGGGAAACAGATTCTGTTTACTGCTCCCTGCGGGGATTCCGCGGGCAGCACGGGAGGGAGCTGGTCTCTCCTCTGCAGCCACCAAGCTCCCCGCCCTCCCTGGATCTGGTCCCCTCCTGGACTCCTAGGTGAGAACAGGGGAGTCCGGTCTGTAGTCTCTAACTCTTAAAACAAATGCAAACAAACATAACAGAGCCGCCCACCCTCGGGAACCTCCAAGCTTGCACGGCAGCACCCCAACTCCAAGACACCCCCCAGATAGCTAGTAACACCCGGTGGCCGCAGCAGCCTGGCCACAGCAGGGGCGGCTGACCCTGTGTTCGAAAGACATCGGTTTCTGAACCGAGCACCTGTGAGGTTTGTTCAAAATCAGCCTTTGGGTCCGCTCAGGGAAGTCGTGACTGGGTGTGCACCGACCCATCCCGCCCCTCCTAGAACCCACTCCCCAGTAGGAAGCTGGCATCAGCACCAGGAGGGTCCAACAGGGGCCAGAAGTTAGAAACTGCGTCCCTCCTCGACTTCAAAGTCACCCAGGTCACATCGCAATTCCGAGGGAGGGAAAGGGAGCAAAAAAAACAAAAAACAAAAAACAAAAAAAACGAAACCGTGTGGGGCGGATTCCTGGGGCTTGGTGAAATGTCTACTTCAAGCAGTTTCAGAGGCCTGAGTAGGAGGAAATGGTCCTTTGGTGGTCTGCGACCCGCCCCCAACCATTTCAAACAGCCTGAGGCTGGGACCGTATTTGCATCTGCATCTGCATCAAAATCACTGAGTCCTGGTCAGGCAGCAAGGGATGGAGCTTTCCACTCTACGCAGTGGGGATCACATTAACTCTTCCGGGGCCCCTCCTAGCCTCTCGCCTGTGGTTGAAATCTGGGGCCGGATGATATGCCCTAGAGTGAGGCTCTCATCTTGCCTGACTGGGATACAGTGCACGTGTGGAGGGTCAAAGAGAGATCCTTTGGGGACCCCAGTCAGCCGGTCCAGAGCTTTGAGGAAAGGTCCTGTGTAGATGAGAGGGGATGTATTTTTACTTTCTTTGCTACCCAGAAAGGAACCAGAGGATGAGCAAAAGGGGCAGAAATTCCACAGAAACCCTCTCATTCCCAAGGGTGCCCAGTGGCCAAGTTTAGAGGTACAGAAGAAAGAGATGGAAAGGAAAGAACATGGTTGGCACCTCTGGCCCAGCAGGGTTTCCAGCTCCAGCCCACTCAAGGTCTGGGAACAGCAGCTCAGACATCTTGGGCAGAGAGCCTGGCCACGGGATGCCCCTGCAACCCACAGTGGGTGTGTGACAGGGAGTTCACTTTGGGGACCCTGGGGCCAGATCCTCTCTGAGCTGCATTTCTCCCAAGCAGTCTTCTTGAAGGGGAGTGGTCTCAACCTGGGTTCTGGCTCCTTCCCTGCTGCCCCACTGCCCAAGTCACTGGTGAAATGCCCTCTCCCTCCCACAGAGCTGGTCCCAGAACCGACAGCAGTGTGCCCACTTGTCCCGTGGGAGCTTCCGGCCAGCTGGCCCACACCTCGCTGCATTCTGGGGGATATCATGGGAAGGAGTCAGCACTTCTGTCCCTCAACGTAGGGGTCCTAGGTCAGCGTCAGCTTCAAGACTTCTTGGAGCTTGAGTTGGTTTGAAAGTAGCTCCAACCCCTTTAGCAACCATCTTTTCCGTACAGGATACCCACTTGTTCGACTCAGTCTCTTAAGTTCCCCCAAAGCCTTTGCCGGGCAGGGACACAGATGGTCTCCCAGGCAGACTGGCTTTCCTGGTGTCACCTTTTCACTCTGAGGCTCCTTAGTGTTTGACCTGCTCTCCACTTCTAAGCCTGGCCACGTGGGGGCAGGGCCTGGCCAGTTCAGGACCCAGCCTAGCCAGGGCCATGGCCTTGAGGGTGGCCTGCTCGACCCAGAGCAGGCTAGGGACATATTGCTGTACTGCAGCCTGTGGGGATCTCACAACTCAGCCTTGGCCTCTGGTCCCTCTCCTCAGGCAGGCCCGCAGCCACAGCGTCCCCTCCCACTCCAGATGCCCTGGCAGAAGGCAGGGAAGGGATACCTAAATCTTGTTTGTTCTCCACATCTCCAAGGTCAATAGGAGATGGACGGCTGCAGCCTCCCAGCCTGGGCTGAGCCCTCCTGAACAGTCTCTTCCTGAACCTAGGTAGGGGCAGGAAGAGGGCCTGGGCCTTCCTATCCTTGGGGCCTCCGCAGGAGCAGGGATAAGAGGGCTGGCCTGGAATGGGGGAGGTCACAGCCTCATAGCTCCATGGAGGTGACCTGACTTCACAACAAATCCTCAGAGGACACCGGCAGGTCTCAGGCACCGGGTGCTAATGTGCAGGTGTGACTTTGAGCCCTCTCTTGGCCTGTGGTCAGCAGGACTGCAGCACCCTACACCCACGGTCAGGTGGGGACCGTAGTAATGCCTATTCTGCTCTTGGAACTCCCCACCAAGGGCACCAAAGCCTTTGGAGATCGAGGGGACCCAGGGTCGATGTGGGGAGAAGGGCCACAGGATGACAGGCCCTGGGAAGGACGCACACCGTGGCCCCCCCTCCAGCCACACTCACCTAGGGCAGGAATGAGTGGAAGCAGCCGAGAGCTGTGCGTTCTGCCTTCCAAAGTGAACAGGGTGCAGACCTGGCACTTGAGCTGTGGGGTGCTGTAGAGGTGTTGGAATCAGGGCAGGAAACAGCCCCTGGGCAAGTCCCAGGCACCTTCGCCCTGGCAGCTCCACTAGACCTTTCTCAGAGTAGACAGATGCTGCCACTTCCCAATTGGGCGCCTCCATTCGAGGACTTGGGCTCCAGGGTCGGTTCTGCTCTGGCCGCCATTCAACACCAAAGCACAGGGGATCCGCTTCGAGGTCTCAGGGATGCGGAAAGTGGTTTCGTTGCACAACAAAGACGGGTGGGCAAGAGCCACACCTGGAGCGGCAGGGAGATCCCTCACCCCCGCCCAGGGCTCAGGTGTCCCCGTGACAGCGCCTCGTCTTGCTGCCCGGCGGGACCTTGGAACTCGGGAAAGGTTTGGAGGCAGCAACCCAACCAGGGCAGCTCCTTCGTTTCCTTCCAGTTCAGTCTTCGAATCCAATCCCGTGCCAGTGAGGAACCACGCTCACTTCACCAGGTTACGGGGGCTGGGGCCACCCTGCCCGTGCCCAGCCCGGCCCCTCTGCCGCACCTCGAGTGTGAGCGCCTGGGGCAGCGGGGCCGGGTCCGCCTGTCCTCACTCTTCCACCTGCGCGGGCTCGAAGCCCGAGGCGCTTGTGCAGCCTGAGGCCAAGGCCCGAACCCGGCCCAGCACGGAAGCCCGAGCACCAGTACTCACCTGGGGCCGCAGGCAGCTGAGCCAAGTGCCCGGGCCAGACCCGGAGGGAGAGGTGCAGGGCAGTTCGGAGCGCGCGGCCCAGATTCCGGTGTCCAGGGGCCGCTACCGGACCCGTGCCGCCCCCAGCCAGGCGCGCTGTCCTCCCTGCGCCGCCAGGACCCCGGCGTGGGTCCGCTGCCGCCCGCTAGCCCAGCGGAGCGCAGCGCCCACGGCGTCCGGGCCGTTGTTTCAGAGCCGAAGAGCCGGAGCCGCAGCCGTGGGTGGGGCTGGGAGGGCGGGGGCCGCGGGGGGCGCGGGGCCCGCGAGGGGCTTCGGCGGAGCCGGGTTTCTGGCGTGCGGACCTACACCCCCGCGCGATCGCGGGGCGGGGGCGGGACCGAGGGGCGCGTTCGAGAGCAGAGCGGGTCTGGGCGAAGGAGAACGAGAGCTTTTTAATTAGGAACGAAACGCGACCCACGCGGCGGGCTCGGACCCGCGTGAGAACTGTCGGCGCGCGTGCCAGGATCCCGGGAAGTCGCGGAGCCCCGAAGTCGCCGCCCCATCTTCGGGCCCGGCTGGGGCGAGAGCTGAAGCACGACGCGACGCGAGGGCAGGGCGGGGGGACGGTCACCTCGCCTCCAAGGCCACCTGGGTCCTTTTAAAGTGTCCGGGGTGCGGGCCCCGGGCGGGAGCGCGGAGCACGGAATGTTTTCTTAAAGGGCCAGTTCCGAGCTGTGCCGGGAGGGGGGGAGGGGGGCAGAGCCAGAAGTGAGGTGAGGACCGGGAAGGCCGCGGAGAGCCCCCCAATCCCGCGCCAAGGCGGCGGCGGCGGCGGCGGCGGCGGCGCGACGATGAGGATGATGAATACATTGCAAAGTTTTTTTGGCCCCGGCGAGGGGTGTCAGATTGAGTGCTCTGTGCGCATGTGCGAAGGTGTCCAAACTGACAATGCTGGGGAGATGAAGATAGTGTGTAGCTGCTTCTGGGCTCAAGGAGGAGGAGAGAGATTCCGCGAGCCGACACCATGCGATCCAAGGCGAGGGCGCGGAAGCTAGCCAAAAGTAAGTCTCCCGCGCTCGGCCGCGCCGCAGGGCCGGGGCGCGGGGCCGGGGTGCGCGTCGGGGCGCGGCCGCTCGGTGCGCCCGCCGCTCGGGCCCCCAGCTCGGCCGAGCGCGGCCCGGGGGCCGCTCCGCCTCCCTCCCGCGCTCCGGAGCGGCCGGGCTCGGCGCGGAGGCTCGGGGCGCCCGGGCCGCGCGCTCCCCGAGGGCGCCGGCCCCCTCCCCGCCGGACCCCCGCCCCCCCGCCGCGTCAGGCGCCTGGGCCCGGGAACCCGAGGCGCGCGGTGGGGGCCGGGGAGGGGGGCGAGGGGGAGGGCTGGGCTGGAGGGGAGCGAAAAGCGAAAGTTAGCGAAAAGTTGCCGGGAGGGGAGAGCAACTTTTACTGCTCGCTCGCTCTCGCTCTCTCTCCGAGTAGCTCGCAGTCCTGGTCAAATCATATTCCGGGCTTTTGAAATAGTGGGCGCTAGAGCACCGCCTTTGGCGTCCGCCAGCCGGGCGCAGAGGAGGGAGACCCCGAGCCGGGGAGGGGTGGAGGAGGGGGCGCAGGCCGGCGCCCACCGGCTCCGGGCGCGGGGCAGGGTGGCGCGGGCAGACGCTACCGCTGCCGCCGCCGCCGCGCACTTGAGCAAAATGGAGCCTTCGTCCTGCGCTTGAAACTGTGGTCGCCAAGTTTATTCCCAAGCGGTGCCCCGCGTGGCGGCGGGCGCTTCTCGGGGACTTGGGTTTGAGGGGGCCTATGCCTCGGCAACAGGGTCCCCGTAGCTGGCCGGCCCGCCCGCCACGCCCGTGGCCCTGGCCGTACCCGCTCACACTCCCTCGCCTGGCACCGCCGCGAGACGGGGAGCACCGCTGCCCCGGCGACACTGCCCTTTCTTGGGTCTTACTTTCTCTTTCGCTCCGCCTGGGGCCGAGCCTAGGGCTCCTCGAGCAGCCCGCTGCCGGCTCGGAGCTCTCGCCGCCCGCACCGTCCCTCTGAGCAGCCTATTTGCCCTCTGCGTCTGGCTGCCAGCTCCATCAGCCTCGAGTCCGGCCAGACGGTGTCTGCAGGCCTCGGCAGGCAGGTGGGGACGGCCGGCCGGCTGCCCGGAGAGCGCGGCTCCTGCAGCCCAGCAGCGGCCCGGTTACAGCGAAGCGGCGAGCGCAGCGCCCGCGGACTCAGCGCCGCTGCCCTTGCGTCCCCGCCTCTGTCTGCCCGGAATGGTGTGCCCCAGCCTGCGCCGAGGAGACCCCGCGACCACCAGGCCGGGCAGGATGCGCCTCTTGGGCCCACCTGGTCCTGTGCAGGCAGCCTTGCCTCGCGTTGCCCGGAGCCATGCCTTGCAGAGTGAGCCTGGTGGGCGCGGGGCTCAAGCAGTTTTCCGGAAAAAAGCTCTTCGCGTTTGGCTCTGGATCCGGCCAGTCTCGGCCTCACCGCGGGCCCCGCAGCCATAGGCCGCAAGCGGAGCCTACAGGGAAAAGCAGCTCCTGCCCGCCGCCAGACGACTCAGGCTCCGCCGCGGGGCATTCGTGGCCCCTCAGGAAGGCACTCTTCCCCAGCCAAGCTTCTCTGCCGGCTGCCCTTGGCCTTTGCCTCCTGGGCCTCTGTGACCTCTGACCCCTCTTGGTGCGAACAAGGCCAGACGTTTCTCTGCAAGGCTGAGGGGCTGCCGTGCCCTGTGTGGCTGCCTGACGCGTGGAGGTGGGTGTTGGGTAGTAGATGCTTGGGTCTGTGTGAGACCGCGGGTCTTCCCCAGTCAGGACAACCTGGCTGCAGGCGGCACCCTGGTCGGGTCCTCAAAGGGAAGGGCCCAAACCTGGAGGTAGAAAGAGTTAACCTGGGACTTCGCTGCAAGCGAGAAACAGGCAAAACACACAGCACTGGGCACCATCCGAGGCCCTGGAAACTTTCAGAGGCCCGCGCCTGGTGGGGCCCTCAGCCCTCGGCCTGATCCACCTCCATCAGGTGAGGATAGTTGGTTTCCCCCGCCCCAGCTCTGCTGTGACCAGCACACATGGGCGAGGCAGGCGTCCTGTGGCCTGGAGACCAGAGAACCAGACTCGAAGGAAGTCTGGGACACTAACCCAAGCTTTCCTGATCTCCAGAAACAGCTCAGGGGAGGAGGTGACTGTGTAGCCCAGGCCTAAGCCCTGGGGTGGAGAACCCTGGGACCCCCCTCCAGGTGCCACAGCTGGGAGGCTGCCACCAGCCCTTCCCAACACCGTGGCTGGGCTGGCTCCAAATGACAAATGACGGCCGAGTTTCATTTCACTGGACCACCTTTTAAGCAGATGTGGGCTTGTTGGGGCCCTAGCTCCATTACCTGAAACTCAGGCAATGGGCTGTAGCAGCAGCCCAGCTTCTTCCTTTACAAGCATCCCAGCTCTGGCAGAGGAGAGGGGAGGGAGCGGGTCCTAGGGCTTCACCACTCTGCATTGCCCGTGCATTTCAGACAGAAGGACAAGACCAGAGGACAGCCTGGCTGGGGACATGACCTCTTGACCCAGAGGTGGGGGAAGCTGCCCCCCCCAGGGTGCCTGCACAAGGGGCTGTAATTTCGTTTGTGTTTCCTGGCAGTCCTGCCCCAGGCTGGTCCAGGTGCCTGGCTCAGGTAGGTCCTGCTAAGGACTAAGTTGGTAGCCCTTCAGGGCCCATGGGGAGAGTTGGGTTGATGTTCCACGCGCAGAGGCTGCAAGAGCAGCCGGGCAGAGCTGTGGGTCAGTGCCCGGGGAACCTGAGCCTGGGGCTGGGCCCAGAGAACAGCCCAGGGACAGGGTCTGCTTACTCAAGCGGGGCAGGGTCGGCCAGTGGGGAAGGGGCCTGTCTTGGCCCCACATTTAAACGCGAAATTTCTGACAATGGCTTATTGTTTCTTCTTTTGCTGTGAGCCAGGTGGGCAGGTGGGGGTTAGCAGAACCATGTGCCCTCCTGACCTCCACCCTCCACACAGCACAGCACAGCTGGGGCCACATCTTGGGGGACTGAGCCCAGAGAAATTGCGTACACCCCACCAGAGCTGCCCTTGGAGGCCTGGTTCTGTGGAGGTGATAGACGCCACGGTCCTGGACACCACGCATGCCACGGTTGGGAAGGGTGAGGTGCATGTGCCCCTCCCAAAATGCCGAACTTGTGTGCCTAAGAGATGTGTGAGCAGTGCCCCAGAGCAAGGTGGAGACCCAGCTCGCAGCAGGTTCCTCCTTCCCTGGGAAACAGGCCGGCTCAGCTTCTGGGGTGCCTTTGAGCCCCCAGCCTGGTTCCCCCTCCCCACTGCAAGTCCCCTCCTGCCAGCTCTCCCCAGAGCCCTGCCAGCAGACTTTCTTATAACACCAATCAGGACAGCAGCCCCAGGATCCCTCCGGCGGACTGGAGTGTTTTGCCCGCTTCGGGCGAAAACTCCGAGGCTGTGTGGTGGGGCAGTGCAGGGCTGGCTGCCAGGTCCGGTGTCCTGGGTGCTGTCTTGTGTGTCCAAGGTCCTACCTGCCACTGGCCACAGGGTGTGCCATGTGCAGAGCCCTGCAGAAGGGGCTCTCCAGGCTGGCCGTGGGGTGGCTACCTGGTGGGCTCTAGGACATGCTGAGTGGGCTGCCTTGGAGAAGCAGGTGTGTGAAGGCTCCAGCCCCTCCTGCCACAAAGCTCCAGAGGCCCTGATCCCCTGGGCAGTGCTCCAGGCAGGGGACTGGGTCCTGATTTCTCTGTAGAGGCTGGGTGGAGGTGGCTGGAGCTCTCCTTAGCACCTGGGAGAGGCAGGGCTGGGGCAGCTCCTGGGGCTGCTTTGGACACCATTAGTTCCCTGTTTCATTCAATTAGGAGGCAATTAAGGATCGTTGGGGGGCTGGTACTGGTAATTAAGGTGATGTATAATTAGAGTTTCAACAAAAATTATCCAGGATTAAAAATCTTTTGAATAATTTCGTTTAAAAATTTCAAATAGCATTAAATACAGTTTATCAGGTTGTGAATCAAACCCATGTATCAAGTCCTGGAACTACAGCTCAGGGAGCGGGTGCCAGCGCACGGGGCAATGAAGCCCTTCCCCGCCTTGGTCTCTGCACGCAGGCGAGAAACTTCAGGATGGAGGGAGCCCAGCCTCCTCCTGCGCCGTTATAGCTGCTAGCTGCCAGCATGATGGGGCTGTGGGACAAGGGACAAGGGACAGACAAGGGACAACGGAAGGCACAGGGCTCTGGGGCTGGGCTGTGGTGGTGGGGCACCTTGCACCTTAAGCACAAAGTAACCACTGGTTTATGGAGAGGATACAGCTCTCCTTAATACTGCACTGCGGGGTGCCGGCAACCCCAACCTAGCCAGAGCAGTTCTATTCTCTAGCTGCAGCCGCTGCCAGTCCAGCCCACAGGTTGCCTTCTGCTTTCAAGGCAGAAAAGATGTTGTTGCACAGAACCTACAGATCCTCAAGGGGGGCAGGTTCCCTTCAGTGGGGCTTATAGCCCTGGGAATGCAAGAGTATGCCTGACCTGGGTCTAAACTCAGAGGTGCCACTAGGGAACCCGAGGCAGAGGGCTGTCGTCGGCAAGTCTAGCTGCAGGAGAGGTGGTTGTGTCCAGTGTGTACAGGGTGCAGCCAAGGCCACCCTGGTTCCTGGTGGGCAGAGAGGTTGAGAGCCTGTAGACATACTGGCATTGGGTGGACGGGAGCCCACTTCCCCTCACTGGTCCTGGGATAGGGAAGGAGAGGAGTAGCCTTCATCTCCACAAGGGCTCAAAGACCCCAGGCAAGTTCACAGTTGCAGGAATGCCAGGTCAGAGAAGACCTCCTGGTCTCTCCTGGCAACTCCATGCACAGGGCACTGCAGACCTTAGCTAATTCCGAAGTGCTTTTTAGTGTGTCAGGGTTTAAGCATTTTCTCAAGACCTTTGCTCAATTTGGAGCAGGTCTGCTCTAAAAAGTCAAGTAGGGAATCCATGTGCTTACAGCTCTGTACTTAGTGAAGGAACTGGTGCCACGGCCGCCTGTCGCTTAGTGTCCTTATTTGCTTAGGGCTGGCCTGGAGCCCCAGGAACCTGTCCCTTGCCCTGCTGAAGGTGCCTCTCCCCAGGGCCAGAGGAGTGCAGACCCAGGAGGTCCTGTGTGTCTACCTCCCTACTACCTTCTGCCCCGAGTGAATGTCGGAGCCCGAAGCTCTGCCTGGCTGTGGAGTGGGGCTTGGCTGCTGGCTGCCCCTCAAGTTTACAGCCTGCCCTGTCTCTACGCACTGCCTGTTGCTCGGTTAGAGCTGCAGGGCCAAGCTGGAGCAGGCTGTTGTTCCTCAAATCTGAGAACCCATGGGCCTACCCAGGGCCGCGGTGGCCATGCTGGGTCTAGAGTGTCCCAGCTCTGGTGGCCTTGGAGTAAGGGAGGGGTGGTCTCTTTCTGCTTTGACCACTCTAGTCTGGAGGTTGCAGCATCAAACCCTCCACTGTCTGGAGTGTCCGTCGTGCTGGCCCTCAGTTAGCCTCTGCCATGACTGAGGAACAATAGCCAGAGCTGGAAGACACGAGTGCCGGCCGCTTAAGATACATATTTGTTTAATAGTTAGCATTTTGTACAAAAAAGGAGGGAAGTCAGATTCTGGTGAGGGCTTTGCTTATTTTATATCCCCTATAACTATTTCTGTCCATGAAAATTGGCTTAATTATATCAATGGAATGTTTCTTTTTCAATTCTGTATGCAATTAGTCCATCTTGCCGGCTGCAATTTATTTTAATAAAAAAATAAACCAGTGGTGTGTTCAGTTCCTCGTCCCCTGGGGACAAATGCGATTGGTGTGTTTAATTTCATTAACTACAATGCGGCCTACTGGAAAAATGTATAAAATCAGCTTTATACAGCTTAAACACTGGCATTTGAAACAAATCATTATTGCATTAGCTGTCACACTGGTAATTCTAGAATCTAGGGAAAAAATATATTATGGCTGTTTTTATAACCCTTTGCAAATGCACTGTTAAAATAATTTATAATCATTTTAAAACACGGCTCGGTCCTGGTGAATATTTCATGTCTTCTCACTATAGCCTCGCATCATCCCATGCACGTTTCCCGCGAGGGCAGGTGCCGTTCCCACCCTGATGGCTCACGTCTCACTGCCGACAATGCTGTGGCCTGGCCGGCAGCAGATGGTGCAGGTGGAATTGCTTTTTCATCCTGGCCAGAGCTCTACTCTCAAGAACATGGAGTGCAGCCACAGTCACCCGAAACTCACTATGGGGTAGGAGGGACCCCAAGAGGCTGGTGTTGGGAGCCTAAGGTCACCCAGTCTGCCAGCTCCAGGCAGGAATGATGAGAGACATCAACCCTGCATTTTAGGGGTGTGGGAGCACCCCAGTGCAGCATCCCCCTGCTCCGGTGGGGCTGTAACCAGCAGCCTCTGGTCACCCGGAAACTCTGCTCAGAAAGTGAGGGAAATCGTGCATGGCTGCTTTCTGAGCCCATTGTGAGAACCCTCAGAGTAGTTAGGAAAGAAACAGCATAGTGCTGCTTCTGGAGACTCACGTATCCCAACACATCCAGCTCAGACTCGTGGAGCATGGGTGTATGCGGGGTGTGCCCAGCATGTGCGTGTGTGTGTGTGTGTGTGTGTGTGTGTGTGTGTGTGTGTGTGTGTATGTATGTATGTATGTCCTGGCTATGTCTGATGGAGTTTGCGGTCCTGGCAGGACTGCTGGAGAAGGTGGCATCGGGTTCCTCCATATGTGGTGACCTGTGGGGGCGATGGCCCCTACTTAGGAGGTCCCATTTTTCCTGCTTCTGCGATGGCCTGAAGCCTTGCAACCTGTGACTGGCCAGGGCTCTTCCTAGTGTTGAGGTGACTCAGAGAGGATCTGGGGAGCCTCTCACCATTCCCAGAGTCTTTGTTTCTTACAGGATCCCCCAGGTGTTGCCAAGGGGCCCTATTAGGAAGGAAAGATTTCGCCCAGTAGTTCTGGTGTGAGAGGAGAGGGTGTTTAGATCCTTCCCAGAAACCTGCCCCACTTTCTGGCCACCTCAGGGACAGATCCTTTTCTTTTCTGTCTTCTGATTTAACTAGAGAGATCAAAATGGGTTCGTTTTATTCCTTTTTATGCAGATTGTATATTCCATACAAATTTCAATGTTGGATGCTAATGAGGCATTCTGAGGAGGCCTAGGTGTGCCCTGGGCTTTAGGTTGTGAAGCAGGACTGGGCATGGAAGGTCTGGGTTGTGTCTGGGCCTCCAAGTCCTCTCTCTGGAGACAGTGTCCATTGAAGTGACCTCCATATGCCTGTGGTTTGCTTTCCATTTGGTGCGCTGTCGAGTTGAGAAATAAGTGGCTTTGTCTACTTTTCTTACTTTAGAAAGAATAACAAAGCCGAATGCTTAGTGCAAATACAAGCCCAGGCCAGCAGGCGCCCCAGAGGCTGCCTCTGAGAGCTCACAGCCTAGGGGGGTTTCAGGGGCCAAAGACCCTTCCTCCAGCAAGTGAGGTGCACAATCTGCCCTTCCTTGGTGCTCAGGCCCTGGCTCAGCGTGCTTTCCTGGCACGGCAACCCTTACCTGTGCCAGGTAAAGATGGGGATGCTTTGGAGAATAAAAGTGAGTATGAACTTGGTCAAAATGTTGCTGTGTGGCTGGGTGTGAATCTGTCGGTGGTCTCAGGCAGAGACAGCTGCACAGAAGGATCTGGAAGAGGGCAGCGTGGCATTTGGTGGGTGCTTCTGCATAGAAGTTGGCAGGTCAGGGGCTACGTCAGGTCGCGTGGGATTTAGACAGGCAGGACAAGTTTTCTTTTCATCTCCTTGCTGTGTTTGGGAAACTGCTTTGTGGGTTTTTAGTCTCACCTTCCATGGGAGACCTGGGGGGTGTAGAGGTGAGGTGCAGAGGTCAGGCAGAGGGTGCTGCTGGCCCACCACCAGCCTCCCTTCTGCTCCAGCTGAGCTTAATATTGGTTCCTGCTGTACAACTTGAGCTTGGAATAAGATGCATGCATGGTCATTAGCTGGTTATTTCAAACTGGACATGTAGGTGGCTGCCCCCGGATATGTGGCTGCGGTTCCCTTGTGCTCAGAGTTGGCTATACCCCTGCCTCCCTCCCATTCCTCAGCCTAGCAGAAGCTCCCCCATCTGTCTGCAGGGCTGAAACAGCTGTTGGCATCTGCCAGCTCTTCCTTATCAGAGGCCCCAGGCTCCTGCAGGCCTGAACACTGCTTGTTTGGGGGGCTACGTTCCCAGGGGTCTGTTTACCTTCCTCTGCATCCCAGTGTGTTGTCATCTGTAGGCCTACTGTGTACCGGGCACTGAGCTCTGTTCATCAGGGGGTGACAAATACTCCAGCTAAAAGAAGACCTGGTCCCCAAGCTCTGGGGGTGCAGGCTATCCCCAGGTTGCTGCTGAGCGTGGCCAGCGGGGAGTTAGTAAACACCCAGCAGACTCTTGGCATTTTGACTGGGGAGCAGGCCCCTGCCCAGGTCCCCTGATTTTCTGTGTCCAGACTGTGCTGCAGGCAGAAAGCCAGAATCAGACCAGCCATCCAATCTTGGCACTCTCGCCCAGCCTGGCCATAGGCTGGAGAGTGGAGAGGATGTTGGACCCCAACTCTGTTCATATCAAATGTAAGATGGAGAGTTCAGAGGGAGGAGGTTTGGGGCTCCCTTCTTAAATTCAGAGCTGCAAATGAAGTCTGTTTCCTAGTGCTTGGGGTAAGTAGTATGTCAGCAGAGACAAAATGGCTTGGTGGCTGTGAATATTATTAGGACCCTGTGACACAGTTTAATCCTGTATCTAGATGCAGAACTCAGCAGTCAATAGTGTACCAAAATATGGATTTACATAATATACTCGGTTGCTGACTTGAGTTTGGTCTCCAAAGAAAGGGGCTACATTTGCAAATGCTCAGGCATCTGTATCTGCTTAGTGGGCTGCAACTGCCTCCTCAAAGAGGCTGGGCACACAAGTCCATACAACATCTCAACAAAGACTGAAAATGATGCTGGCTATAGGAGTTCAAGTGGTGGCCACAGGAACACCACCTTGGTCCCCATGTGAAGAGGAAGACAGCAGAAATATCTTGGGAAACACTGGGCATTGGTTCTTGCACTCCTCACATCTGGCCTGGAGCCTCTGTCCAGCCCAGGTAAGGGTCTCTGCTAAATTGAAAATCTAATAGCCTGACAGCCCTGAACCTCCAGGGGGACTATTGGTGCAGGGTGAGGGACCCTGGGGTGTGGGCTGTACTGTGACTCAGCCCCAGGGTTACCTTGCAGCTCCCTTGGGGTTAAATCTCAGACATGACATTTCCAGGGTGGAAAGGAGAGTGTTGAGCTGCCTGGAGGGCCCAAGAAGCAGTGACCCAGGACAACTATTGACTCAGTAGAAATATGGCACGTTAGGTGGCAGCAGCCAGCAGAAAGCACAGTCTGGCTCGGGCTGTGCCACCTTCCCTTCTACCACCTGCTTGTCTGAGGACACGGCTCCCTGGGAAACGTCTGGCCTTGCAAATCACTCGCGGGCTCTGATTCCTGGAATAGCCGACACATTCCTGAACTACTTGAAAACCGGAGAGTGTTTTGTTGGCCAGGGCTGACACTCCTGGGGAGAGGAATGGCCTGAACATGGACATCCATCTGGCCAGCACTTCAAGGTTGTCCTCACAGAGCTTGCAGACATGCATCCATGAGTTGCATGCCTGCACACATGTGTGCACCTGCCAAGCATGAGCCCCAGATTTGAATCAGATTTGCACACAAGTCATTCTTCTTCTGTTTATCAGCAACGTCACGCGCTTCCCTGCCCACTTATGCTTTGAAAAGAGCCACTCAGCTTCATGGGACCCCGTGCCCTCAACTCTGCACGGTGTTGGAGACGGTTGCCGTCAGCCGCCTATGCCAGGCCTGGCCCGAGGCAGTGTAGCAGCTGATGACTGTGGGGGAAGAAACCGGAAAAGTTCCAAGGTGCAGAGGTAGTAGCAATCTGTAACTCCCAGGAAGAAGAGAAGGGGCTATTTCAGCAATCTTGGGCCCTGGTGCTCACATTTATTAAAATTAGGTCTCTTGAAAAATTACAGAATTATGCTGCCAGTGTCAGGTTGCGAGATAATGATGTGTGTGTGTGTGTGAAAATATTAAATTGCAATAACACGCCATGTGAGTACTCTCTGAATAGGGTATTCAGTTCCCAGCTCGGGCGGAACGTAAGCTAGTGACTGACAGAATACAAATGCTGTCATAAGGTGGGGGGGATTTACAGCTGCCCTCGGTTTCTTGATCGGTCTCTCGATCTTGGCCACCTCTCCATCTTTTTCTCTAATGAAACAGCCTGATGATGTGACTAATTATTTATTTATCACGTTAGCAGGAGGAAAAGCTATCACAGACAGATCAATTGTTCCCTGGAAGTGATTTGACATGAGTTTAAAAATAAGGGCTGCTGGGCTGTGCTGAACTTGTCCTCAGACCCCCAGACTCTCATCTGTGACCGTCTATTGAGGTGGAAGACCTGCCTCATGCCAGCAGCGTGTACAGGGTAGGGCTCTGTGGCTTGCCTTCTGGACAGTGGCTTCTCCTGGAAGCACTGCAGGAGAAGGCATTGGACCCTTCTTCTGGACCAGTGAAATTGAGCAGCAACAAGTATCCAGATGGCGGGAGGTTTTTACATCTCTGCAGCACTCTGGAGGTTTGGACCCTCCCAGGGATGTGTGTGTGTGTGTGTGTGTGTGTGTGTGTGTGTGTGTGCGCACACACATGCGTGTGCACGTGCATGTGTGCGCCACAAAGAGGGTGCAGTTTGGTGGCTGCACATTCAGCCCAGTGTCCTTAAGAACAAAAGTTCTTAAAAACAGTGGAACAGGAACGTAAGAGTGCTCTGAAGGGGCAGTGAGGGCACCTCAGGAGGGGCTCTCTGGTTTCCTGGCTGGGAATCAGAATTGCAAAGCAGAGGGCTCCTGAGTTTTAACTTTCTCTCCATCGAAGGTGTTAATCTTACCTTCCAAAGGTTAGATAAAGCCACTGAAAGCGGCTGTTTGTTATTGAATCTCATCTGCTAATTATGGCAGCGGTGGGACTTGGTTCCAGGCCCCTCTGCCGCCCCTGAGCTCCCAGGGCTGGTGGCTGATAAGGAATCACTCTATGCTCCTGCCCAAGGTCTCCTGCTGCCCAGGGTTTTAGGTTGCCTGGGTCCTGACACAGTGCCCTTGTTCAAAGGGGAGTTGGGGCTGGTGAGCATGGCGGGGGTGAGGAGCCTGTGCCCACAGCATGGGTCCTCATCCTAGGTTTCCCCCTCCTGGGCCCACCAGACAGGGCTGGCAGAGGAGGACCAGGGACAGGGAGGAAAGAAGGCAGCACTGATGCGGCCTTTTCCATGGCCTCGACGAGGGGATGTGTGGCGTGGCCCACACTAGGTGAAATGACAATGGCTGGGGACAAGCCCCATGAGCTATGGTGGACTTCGAGACACAGCTGGGTCTGGCCACACATCTGGTTCTGGTGTTGGTCCCTAGGGAGTGGTCCCTGCCTGGTCCCAGGTACCAGGAGAGGCACCGAGGACCCTGGCCATGCAGAGCCAGGCCAGCTGGGCCACCTCTACCCATGTGGAAAGCAAAAGCAGTGCCCTTGTCCCTGCCTGCCAGTATCTGTCAAGGCCAGCCAGCAGCATGGGGTGCAGCCAGACCTTGGCACCTGAGGGTGGTGGTGAAGTCCTGAGAACACACCTGATTTGTAGAGCCCCTGGCGATTCCTTTAATACTCCAGCCTCACTTCCCAAACTCCAAATGAGTCTCCAGCACCTTAGGCAACTGTGGACCAGACCAGCAAGCTGTCCTTGGGCCATGCTAGAAGAAGGCCAGTTTCGGTGCCTCCAGGTGGCCTCGGGGGTCTGCAGGGGGCATCCTGGGGGTTTTCTGATCCCTGTGACCATCACCATCTGGCAGGCACCCCATAGGTCTGTTGTGAGTGCCCCTAGGCCAGTGTGAGCGGAGCAGAGGGCAGAGCCCACCTTGATCTAGACTGGCCTTGGTCCTTGGGCTTAGGATGGGAAAGCTAGTGCTGCTTGTTTCCATTTCCAAGGAGACCCAGGGATGAGAAAGTCTCACCTGTTAGAGAACCTGAGGTACACCCTTTACTCCAGCTCGAGCTGGGGGCTGGTGCTGCCTCAGCCATGGGCCTGCAAACTTTCCTGTCAGGACTCTCTAGCTTTGCTGGGTCAGGACATAGAGAGGGCTCAGTTGGCTCCTGGTTGTGGGGGCGCGGGTGGGGCAGGCAATGCTGTGTGGCCAGGTGCTTAGTGGAGATGAGTACCGTGTCCCCAGTAGACTATGCACCACCTTCCAGGGCAGGATGTCATGTCCATCCAATGTTTTCTGAGCAGTGTGGAGGAGATGCGGAGGAAACTGTGGAGGGAGGAGAGACAGCAGCCAGACCTGCTGAGATAATGACCGGAACACTTGAACATGATGTTATTATTGCTATTACTGTCCTCGGCTTTGGGTCTGTCATTGCTGGGAGCTATTTTGGGTCTCTAGAACTTTCTGTGGCTGAGGGCAGATTGATGTGTGAGTGAGCAGAGCCCAGTGGGCTCTCCTGGGGCTGCAGGTGTGGCCTCCAGATTAACAGGCTCATCCTGTTAATACATGATGAGTGAGCAGGGTACAAAGGACAGAGATGTTGGGGTGCTTTCTGGCTGTGTCTCACCCTGAGAGCAGTCGAATTTTGAGATGCCTGCAACCCTGCTCTGCAGAGGTTCTTTCCAGGCAGCAGATGGATGTCAGGTGCAGATACAGATGCTGCACTGACACCAGACAGGCACCTTTGTGGGGCTGAGCTGATTCCAGTGGGTTTGTCACCAGTCTCTCCGAAGTGAGGCATCATGGCAATGTGGTTAGCCTCTGCCAAAGGACAGCCAGTTGCTTGGGGACACCTTAGGGTGCACCACTGGCAGGGGTTGGTTAGGGTTCCTCTCTGGGTTGTGCCAAGAGTCTGAGTGCCACTAATCAGAACAGCAGGACCCCTCAGCCTTGTCTTTGCCTCTCCCATGCGTAGAACCAACATCCTCTGACACCATGTAGGGAACACACTTTGTCCTCACTCAGGGAGATGTGGGATGACAGGCTCAGGGCAGTCAGCTTGGCATTTCCACAAATTCGTGCACATTTGTGTCAGGTACATGCATGCACATGGTAAACAGGTGTGAAGACATGCAGAGAAATGCTCATGCAGGCATGCCCCATGAGTCAAACTCTGGGGTAGTTCCCGACAGCTGGTCACGAGACTGTCTTGTCGGGAGGACAGATGTGCCCAGGTCTCTCCAGTGCTACAGATACTTTGTGTGGACAGAGCAAGAGGGGAAGATGTTGGGGACAGCAGTGGCTTCCTGCTGGAGAAAGGTGTTGGTGCCTGTGGGCCACCATGAGGCCCTTCCGTCCTATCCCTCTGCTTGCCGTGGTCCTCTTAGGCCTGACGTGTCCAGGGCTGTCCCCCTTGCTGGAGCAGCACAGGCTGGAGCCACTGGATCTGGTGTCAGACAGACCCAGGGAAGGGCGCAGGGGCTGCCTCTGGCCCTTTCAAAAGGACATTCGATCTGAACCCTGGGGCCCCGTAAGAAGATTCCAGCAAACCCGAAAGCACTCCGCTGTTGGAGAAAGCACTTTGCAATGTCCAGGCTCTGGCACGAGGCCCTTTGTGGGATTATCTGCCCCCCCTGGGAGGCACGGAATGCTGGGGGCGAGGGGCTGAAGCAATATAGATCTCACGCAGGCTGCCGATAAAACGCGCAGCTTTCTGTGGTTGCTCTGTCGCCGAAATTTGAGGTGCAGCCCCAGAATGGAGGCCGCTGTCCCAGGACATCTGAGCCAGAGAGACACAGTCCATTCTGCACTTGCCCTTGAGAATCTGAGTCGAGGCTACATCTGCCTATACCAGGGCAGAGAGACGCCTGGAGGGACGGCTCAGCATCTCACTTCCCCTCCTAGCTGTCTCACGTCCTGTACGGTACACAGCCTGGGCTCCGCCAGGCTGAACACTATGTCCAGGGACCTGTGGCAGTGCATCCAGGACAGGTGGATATTTGGAGCTGGTGCCGGTAGCCTGGAGGTCCTGGGCTGCTGTGTTGTAGAAAGGAGGTGCTGGTGCAGGCTGCCTAATGCTCTGGGTTTGTCCCAGCAGCAAGACAGTGTCCACAAGCACACAGGTCTTCTCCTGGCCCCATATATGCTGAAACCAAATCCTTCTTCGACAGTGGCTAACTTCAGGACATATCAATCGCTTCAGGACCTAGTCCCTTGAATCTGCCCTAACCCCCTAGAATGTGTGTCTGCATGGCATGAGAACATGAACAAAACACACATAGCCTTGTAGCCACAAGAAGTCAGAGGTCCCTGAGGCTGCTTGGCCCCTGGTGAGAGGGTTTCAGTGCAGTGATGGGCACCAAGCTCCACCTGCTAACCAGCAGGACCTGGGCCACAGAGGCATTGCATGAACACCACTCCTATACCCTGTGTTCTGTCCACAGGGCATCTGCTTTCACTGCCTGGCTATTAGCAGGCAGTGCAGGATTTGGGCCCAGACAGACCCAGAGGGAGCCCTGGCACCTGCCACTGGCAGCTGCTAGTCCCTGGCTACTCTCCGGCCACTCTGAGCCTGGTGTCTCCTTCTGCCAAATAGGGTGGTCCTCACTGTGGGCTGGGGTTAAATCAAGAGTGTCCTGCTCCATGCCCACCCTCTTCTGGGAGACTACACAATCTCCTCTAGTTGCCTGGCTGACCCCATGCTCCAGGGTGGCAGGCTGCAGGCGGCCTTGGGTCAGGCACCTGCCTGAGGCCTTGTTCATATGCAGTCTGCGCATACTGAGGACAGAGCAGCTGCTTGTCTGAACCCCTGAGGCCGTTGTATGGATCCAGCCCTGGTCCAGGATTGGGCCCAGCACTGACCAGTTCAGTGGGGCCTCAGGACATGTCCACAGACTTGGCACCAGGACCCCTACTGATGCTCATGGTGATTGGGTTGTAGGTGTGGTTGGATGGGACACCAGCCCCTCCCCCAGGACTGGTTGGTGGATGGGGGGACCTGGACTTGGCCTGAGGCAAATGCACAAGCACTTGCGGTTAGGAGCCTGGGGTGCTTCCAGGAGCCCTCCCTCTGACTGTCTGCTCAGTCCTTCCCATCTCTGGGCCAGCTGTTGTGACACCAGGCTCAGTGTCCCCTGGCCGGTGTTTGCTGCTGATCCTGAGCCAGTGGTGAAGGCAGGGCCCTAATTGCTGGAGCAGGAAGGGCCCGGGCTGTCACCCTTTACACTCAGCGCTGATACCTGAAACGCCCCGAGGAGCTGCAGACATTGGTGCTTGCTCCCCTGGCCTTCTGACCCTTTGCCATGCTGAGTTCTAACCTAGATACTCCCTAGGTTGAGCTTTCAGAGCCATAGTAGCACCCATGGGACCAGGGTCTCCTCGGGGTGTGTGGGCACATAGTAGGTGCCTGCTGGCTCAAGCCCAGGCCCTACCTCTACCCATGGCCTTCTGGGTGCAGATTCTACCAGGTTCCTGCTTTGCCGCAGCTTCCTTCTAGAGCTGGGGGATGCTGTGTGGTTTAATCGGCTGTGCTTCCCTCTATTTGTTATGGACTTCTCTGTGGATTAGGCAAAAGATCTGAGGAAATGAGCACGGTAATGTAATTCTGCAATCTGAACAGTATTTACCTCCAACAAAAGTTAAAAAATAAAGCAGAGAACAGTCAACGTCCAAAGAATTTTAATTCTCAGGCCAGTACCACTATGCACGCAGGTAAAGTGGAGAGTTGGCCGTTGTCATCACGACATCCATCCTCTGCCTGTTCTTGAAAGCTGTGGCCTCTCGTAGATGGTGCTCTTGCACACAGACACAGTGGCCAGCCTCTCCTGTGGGACAGAGCTGGGCTACTGTGGGAGGCAGGGGCCTGAGGCTTTTCCAAGATCCGGTAGCTGAGATTCCTGGGACCTCATCTTCCTGCTTCTCCTGATAGTGGGGCAGGAGACCCCTGGGAACATGTGGGTAATGGCTTCTTGCCTTCAAGTGGACCCATTGCTCTGGTGGGGCCAGGACAGGAAGCGGTTCCCACATTCAGGTCAGGTTAGGGGCCCTTCCTTGTGCTTGGCAGGAGACCTGACCCCAAAGGAGGAAATTCATGCTTCTTGGGTTCTTGGGAGGGAGGGAGTATCTAGATCACAGGAGGAGATTTAGGCCAAGCTTGATTTCTTATCTGCAGACACTTTCTTAGTCTAAGATGCCCCTCTGCCGCCCCCGTTCCCTTGGACATTATAAATCTAACATTTCCAGATTGCCAACCTAGACATGGCCAGCAGCCTTGGCAGCATTGGAATCATATTTTTCAGAAATCATTTCTCGATTGTGTGCACGTTGCCGTGTTGCTTTCATTTTTACTTTCTCTAAAGCAACCTTGAGATGCCTTTGGACAACAAGTCTCTGGTTATTGACAAATCAATTTTCTGGGGAGGCAGACGCATTTCTGTGTGTGGCACGGGGTGCAGCCTCCTACTGGAGGTTGAGCAGGCATTAGACTACATTTCTCGGTGTGATGTTTCTTTTACCTTCCAAAGTCAGCTAGCCTCCAGTGGAGACTTATAAGGTCCGCGCTTCCAACAAGATCATCTGTTTCATACGTTCCCTCTCCACTCCTGCCACTTGGCCTTGGGTCGCTCTGGGTGCAGCTTGCACATGTGGAGTTTGGCTTGTCTGGGAATCTCCCTGGGGCCTGAGAGGGCCAGGCTCTGGGGTCCCAAGGTTCAGCTGGGAGTGAGGACTCTGAGTCATAGGGCTCCTTCCAGGAGCCAGTAAGAAACCCAAACCGCCCTTCCCTTTTGTTGAATTAAATCAGTGAGTGAGGGACTTATATAGCTGAGAAGGACCCAGAAAGCCAATCACAAAAACCCGGCCAAATCCCTGGTCTCCTGTGTCTGAATAAACCTAGCTCTGGGCTGAGAGTGGGAAGTGAGACTTATTTGCTTCTAAAGCATCCCCTCTCCCTTTCCTTGGTGAACAACCCTTCCCTGGGGAGGATGGACCAGGAGAAGTTTATCTGGTAGAAATGGAGGCCCTGGCAGCAACTTCTATCTGCTGATTTCCAGGTCCCTTGCCCTGAGGGCCTGGTGAAGAGGTGTGTACTGCAGGCCAACGGGGAACATGGTGACTGAAACTCTCTAGCACCCGGCTTTCTGCTTCCTCCTTGCCAAGCTGGGACCCATTTCTAGTTCAGAACACAAGGCTCCTGGAAATATCTCAGAGACAGATGCAAGGGCTTTGAAAGGCTGTGGGTCACCCCACCCTGCAGTGTGAGTTTCAGCCAGGTGCCTCCCTGGTTGGAGGGACCTGTGTCGGCCTTGATCCCTCTGGGAGAATTGGTGGGGGCCTTGTAGCCCTTTCCACCTCATTGTCTGCATGTGTCTAGGCTGGGCATCATTTTCTGAAAGGTATGAGGATCCTGGAGCCCGGGGACCAGGCCGCCTCCTAGGGGCTGGATGAGTTTCCCTCTGCAGAGAGAAGCAGCTGGCATGTGCAGCCTGCACGCATCCCTGCCCAGGCACTTCCAGGCCATAAAATGCCTGTTGCTCACTTGGCCTTTCACATGCACTAATTTAAGCAGAAATGCAATGGACTCTGGCTGTGGTACCTCTTGAGACCACAGGAAAGTGGTGGGGTCTGTTCTGGGCATCGTCTCCTCAAGAACCAGTGTATATCTCCGAAGAGGTGGCTCAGTGGTGAGCGCCAGACCTTGGGTCCAACCTCTGGCTGAGCTTAAAGCAGAGCTGTTGGTAGGAGGTGGGGGTTCAGTCTTGTGTATGGCCCATGAGTCACCAAGGTAAGGGGCTGCCCTCAGGGGCCCCGCGAGGGTCCTGGAGCAGTGTCAGGGGAGCCAGATGTCCCCTATAGCCTGTCTCTGTGACAGGAGGAAGCTTCTGCTCCCCTAAATGCCAAAGGGTATGAGGAGACTCGGTACAAAGAGAGGCCTGTGGTGAACAGCGAAGTCCTGCCAAGCTGGGAAAGCTCTAGAAAGCCCTGGAAAGCTCTGCACAGGAAGGGCTGAGGTAGGCTCTCCTGGGTTGGCCACTTGACACCTCCACGTGTGGGGCAGCTGGAGTCCTAGTAGATGGTTAGGACTGGGGGTTACCTTGGGTGCTGCCACTGTGTGTCACAGGGAGAGCATGCAGTGCTCCGTGTCCTGGCTTCTGCTATCATCTGGTGGCTCTAGACTTCGCAGATACACAGACCCCTGGGCTGGGGGTGAGACCACTCCCTACCAGCCTCACATCATCCCCTTCACCCCATTCCCGTGAATGGTCTGTGGACTTCCAGGTAGCAAAGGAGGAAGAGGTAGTGGCCCTCCAGCCTTTTAATATTTTAGGGGTGTCCATGCTGTGGGTACAGTTGCCTACAGAGGGCTGGTCGGGAACCCAAGCTCCAGCCCTGCAGGAAGGGTGGATGACATGATCCCCATGGACAGTGGGCCTGGATGGATTCTGCTGCCAGGCCATAGCAGACAGAGGAGAGAGCTCAGGGAGGGGGGACCTCTGTGTGAGCTGTGGAGTGGGGCTGTACTTGGCTGGGTGGAAAGTGGGGTCCTTAGTATCTCACCCCCAGTCAGAGGACACATGGAAATAAGTGCTCAAACATGGGGATTCAGTATGGAATCTGCTGAGAGAGTCCAAGGGGTGACATGACCCTGGAGTGGGAGTGGGTCTGGCTGCTGCCTAAGAAGCCCTGAGGACAGGTTGCAGTGAAGGGTGAGCGTGACTGTTAAAGCCAAAAGCCGGCCACACGGGATGCTTCTCCGTCCACCACAAGGCTACACAGTACAGGGGCCTGAGGACGAGGTCATTGGGCTTACAGAGCACCCAGGCTATACTCAGCTGAGACAGTTTCTGGGGTCCCACGGCCCGACGTGTGGAAGCAAGCAGATACTAGTGAGGGGTTGAGAGTAGGCAGTCAGGCCAGTGGCCAGCCACGCAGGGACAGAGTGGACAGTGTGTTGAATGACCTGCAGATGTTTGAGGCAGATGTTGGCTCTCACTTGGGCATGGACAGCCGCAGCCAGGGCAGACTACCTCCGAAGTGCAGGGTGAGACTGGTGACGCAGAGGGGAGTTTGTTGGAGCAGGTCCATGTGCCCTAGCACCCCAAAGCAGGGGCAGGTGACTCAGAAAAGGAGTTCCTGGCAAATTTCCCTGAGTTCTGAGAATTTTCTAAAACCTGCCATGGACGTGTGGACTTCTGTGGTTCTGTGTCAGGCGGCTGTGTTTCAGGAAGCACCAAGCAGAAGTGGTGACTTTGGCTGGTGACCTTGGTCTGCGGAGAGCGGTGGCTGTAGCCAGTATGGTCTGTGGCCGCCAGTGACCCAGAAACGAACACCTGAGTGCACAGTGTGGTGGAGCTGGCCACAGAAAGGGGAATGTCGCTGGGCTGGGCAACAGGCAGCCATGATTCCCAGCCTTCCCTGGGAGTGAGGTGAGCTAACCACAAATCTGCATTCAGCGTGCCAGGGTCACATGTAGAGAGGGGCTGTCTTGCCTTAGGGCTGGGTCCCAGACCCTCCTCTCCAGTCACCCTTTCACCTGATAGCGTGATATGGGTACTGCATTGGTCAGGGGACAGTTTGGGCATGAAAGGGCAGGTGTGCCATGATGACAGCTCTCTGGGCTCTTGCAGGCTCCATGCCTGAGCTATCACAGTTAGGCTGCCATGTCTGCTGGGTCCTTTGAGGTGTGATCAAGACAGCCTATGGCTTCCTGGTGTGAGCTGACTCTCTTAGCAGACAGCAGGCATCCCTGAGCTCCAGCCACGTGCTATTCCCATTAAATGGCTGGCACCGAGTGGATCCCCTAGCCTTCCAGACTTTCCACAGTGGGGAATCAGGCCATGTTCCTGTTTCTGGCACCTGGGGACTCCTTGGGCTGCCTCTGTCCCTGTGGACTGCTCTGCAGAGGTTGAGTCTTCAGGTACAACCCAGTGCTGCCCCCAGATGGAGGGGAAGCGAGGGGCTGGGCTGCTGGGGTCCCTGTGCCTCAACTCCCCCACTACATAGTGGCCAATCTACCTCTGCTCCCCCTGCTGCTCCCCGCTGGGGAACAGGATGCCTTGGGGCCCTGGGCTTGTCCTAACTGGATACTGGGAAAGGCACCAGGGGCACAGACATGTGGCTGACACCCTGCTGCCCTGCCTGTCCACCTGAGGTGAGCCATGGCCAGCACCTCAAATGGCTGGTGCCTTGATGGCCAGTTTTGTCCAGGAGCCCTGCTGCTGGTCAAGCTGGAAAGGCCATCTGCTTCTCCTTCCCAGGACTCCTGAGGCAGCATCCAGGGCTGGCAGGGAATAGGAAATAATTAACAACCAACCATATTTATAGCAGTCTGAGAGATGGAACACAGCTCTGCCCTCACCTCCATGCCTCAGTTTCTCTCCTGCAAAGTCAGGGTGGTTGTGCCCCACTCACTCCTGAGGTAGAGAAGCCTAGAAGACCAAGCCCAGGCCATAGAGTGGAGCCAGCCATCCTCCTGGATGCTCTGGGCTGAGAAAGGGGGAGGTGGAGAAGGGAGGGGCCACTGGCTTCCAGGCCCTGGGGACAGCAGTGGGCTGGAATGGCCACCATGGCCCTGCCCACTGCTGAGCAGGTAGACTTCGGAAAAAGCCAGAGCCGGCCTGAGGCTAGAGAGGAGCAGGGACTGTGTGGGGCCGGCCTGGGGCAGTGTGACAGGCGGGGATGCATTTGTTACTCAGGGAGGTGCTGATCACAAGCTACGACTGCAGTTTGGGGTGGACTTGGGGGAGACTAGGGTGTATGGGAGGGGCCTAGAGCAGGCAGAGGGCTCTCTGCATCCTGCCATGTCCTCTCCTCACCCTCACAAGAGCCCAGTGACCTCTGGCCTGGACATCCACCATCCTGCCAAGCTTTGAGATGGCCTTCCCGCTTGGCTGGCAGTGGCCTGGCTGTGTCCATTGGGGTGTGGAGTGGATGTCCAGGAAGGAAAGCAGCTTTCTGCCTCCTCCCTCACTCTATCTCCTTGGGTCCCACAACTGTCTCTGCCCAGAGGTCCCCATGCTCCCCCTCCTCTCTTCCTTCCTTCTGTCTGTCCTTCCTTCTGTCTGTCCACCCCTGGGGTTTCAAAGCCTACACTTGTCCTGTGCTGCCCCAAGGGCTCAGGAGCCCCAGAAGTAATGAGGTCCTGGGATGGAGCTGGCCTGTGTGTGGGCCTGAGGGTCTGATTTTAGAACCCACACCTCTCAGGGAGCCTGGGAGACTTGGGTCTGAGTTTCCCCTGTTGCTGGCCTCTTCCTCTTTTACCAAGTTCCTTGCCCAGCCCCAGCCGCAGGGCTCCCGGTCCGGGCTCCTCTGGCCTCCTCCTCGAAGCCTTTGCAGGCTGTGTTCCCCAGCTCCTCGCTGTGGCTCCATCCCAGGGCTGCTGGGCCTTGGAAGCCTCCAAAGCGGCAACGGTGAGTAGGCCATGCAGTAGGGGGTTGAATCTGAGTCTTCCTCAGTTTCCCTGTTTGGAGGCTACCCAGCTGCCCTTCTGGACTCCTTGCCCACGGCTCTTGGCATAGCCACCACCAGCATAGGACTAAGCAGGTGTGTTGCTGCCATCTTCCCAATGCTGGTGTGCTTTAAGGGACCCCTACATGTTGAGGTTCCGTGGCCGGGCATGTGTGGGGCATACATGTGGGGAGCATGTAGCATGCACAGTGTGCCTGCTCCCTGGGGACACTAGGGAATGGACTGGGTTGAGCCACTGACTGCTTCCCATGGAGGAATCCAGGAATCCAGAGTCCGTGTCAGGGTTGCCAAAGAAGATCACAGGCGGGGCTGAGGGGCAGCTGTGTAGGAAGAGCTTGAGTCTTCAGGTCTGTCCATGGCTATGGCCTCAGGCTTGTCTCTGCCTCTCTGCGTCCACCTGGCAGTGCCTAGGCCCCTGATGAGCCAGTCTTCTTCAGTAGTGGCAAGGGCAGGGTTGAGCTATGTGTCCTTGTCCTGGAGTGGGGTCTCTGAGGCACATGATGGTAGAGGCCGGTCCAGAGCCAGCTCCTTCTTTTATAGCTGCAATGGTCTAGCACCAGCCTGAGAACTGCTGGCCCATGGCCTCTGGTCCTGGATGGTGCTGGGGGAGTCCCCACAGGACCTCTTCTGAGGCTTCCATGTCAGGGATGCTGGAAGTACCCTATGCTTAGCCCCTGTAGAGACCCCAGAGGCCCAGGCTGTGGCAAAGCAGGGCCAGGTATAGCAGAAGCCAGTGAGTCAGATGGCACAGGGATCTCAGGGAAGACCGAGAGAGACATGGAGAGATCTGCAGTGTGTCCCAGATCCTTTCCGGTCTGCATTCCGAGGATCTCAGTCACATTACCCCCATCCAGCCTGTGGGGCAGGGCATTATCCTGCTCCCCTGTGGGCAGGGGTGTTCACTGGGGCTTGACTGGGGCCTCCCAGTCCTGGAAGGGGCTCTCCAAGTCTGGGGGTGACCCACTACCTGGCCCTGGCTCTGCCCTGGTTAGCTCTGGCCCCCTCTGCTGGAGGAGGCATAGCTTGTCCCTGCCCAGGACTCTGAAAGTAGGAAAGACTGGCCTTCTTCCATGCCCCACTATGCCCATATCTACCCAATGGGCTTCAGCTGACCCTGTCATTGTGAGATGGAGCAGGGCAGCTCTGCTCTGCCTGTTGGAGCTGTACCTTCGGGCAGGGTCTCCCTTAGCCCCCTGGGGGCTCCAGGAGCATAAGCCATGCCAGGCCTCATGGAGCAGAGCTGGTAAGGGCACCTTCCTGGGGTTAAAGCTGCTTCCACTTCAGTGGGGGAAAATGGTGCAGACCCTGCTATCCTGGCCTCTGGGGATAGTGCTCTGGATCCTGCTGGACCCTGAAATAACCCAGGAGAGGCAGTGGCTGCTCACAAGGAGCTAGTACCTGATTTGGGCCTTGGGGGAGTGTGCCTAATACTCCAAGAGCTACAGCACTTCTGAGTTTAATCTCAGAGGCTCCGGGACTTCTCCGTCCTCTAGGCGCTTCCTGCTCCATCTGTGGCATGGTGGCCGTGTGCTGCTCCACTAGCTGCAGTGCAGTCCTGGGGAGGAAATCTCTCCTCTGCCCTTCAGCATGGGCCTGCATGTGGTGGAGACAGGCCTGGCTCTGCTGCCTGCTGTGTGGGACCCTGAGTGCATCCGCAGAGATCTCAGGATCCCGTAAAATGCAGGGAATGATGCCCCCATGGGCTGCTCAGGGGATCTGAGATCTGTAAGATGTTTGACATCATGAGCAACTTGGTGGAGGTGGGGCCAATGTGGGGCGGGTCCCCAAATACAGCCCCACGACCTCCCACTTGGCACTGGGCACCAGACATCAGGGGCTGAAGGACTTGCCTGTGGGCAACCAACAGGGCAGAGGGTCGCAGACATCAGAAGCTGTCTCTCAGCTGCTGTGTGCTGTGGCTTTGCTATCCCTACTCCCGTGGATATTTTGGGGTGTGCTAACACATCTCGTATGTGTCCTAGAGAACCTGGGTGTCCCTTCCCTCCTGGACCTGGGGATCTGCCACATAGAACACGGGCAGTAGAGATTGTTTAAAAGAAAAAAGTCCCTCCTGCCTCCAGACAGGGAACCCTTGCTGTCCATGTCTCTCCTTGGCAGAGCAGTAGGGTGCCCAAGGCGCCATAGGATAGGAGGGGAGAAAGGTCAGGCAGATGGAGGCGCTGATTCCCTGAGCTTTGCCCATTGTGGGGAATGTAGAGCCCATGGCTGCCCAGAGCTGCCCTGTGGCCTCCAGGAGTGGCTAGAGCTGTCTTGAAGCATCAGCAGAGTGTCACGGGGACAGATTTTCTTCCTTTCTCTATGACCTTAAAGGAATCTCATGGACAGGGCTGCCTGTCTCCCATCTCGATCCCCAGTCAGTGGAGGATCCCTCAGGGGCTGCTCCTGCCCATGCCCTTTGTCTCCTTGCTGCACTCCATGACTGACCACACCACGTTGCATTTACTTAAGGTGTGTAGAGAGAGGCTGGGGGTGGGTAAGCTGGGCTGGGAGCTGGGTGAGATGCTCTCATCTGCTTTGTGACTTGGTCTTACATGCTGCTACTCTCTAGGAGGGAGCAATGGGCCTGCTCAGCCCTCTGGTATTTGGGCATCTTTGTGGCAGAGTTTGGGCCCGGCCTCTGGGGTGGCTGGTTTGGTCCCTGCTTGCCAGAGCAGCTTGTGGGCCTGGCTGGCCTCGTGGTGGGATGCTGCCTCTGATGACCACACTCATGCCTGCTGCTGCACAGCTCACATCCTCCCATTGCCAGGGGGACTGGAAGTCTGTCCATAAGCTGGGAGGTGCTCGCTGTGTAGGAGGCAGGACCCTAAACTGTGACTCTGAGGGAGCCTAGCTGCCCATTGAAAGAGTGACGGGCTGCAATGGGGTATGGGAACCAGGAGAGTCTGTCCCCAGCTTGGAAGGGTAGGAAGCCTTGGGAGGGTAATGCTGAGCCAGCGCTGGGGTAGGCAGGCCATGGCAGCAGCTGGGAGCAGTGCCTGATACTTCCTCCCTGGGTCTAAAGTGGTTTAGTCCCAACCAGGTGATCATCATCAGTAGAACCATTTTTTTTTTCACTTGACTTACTTTACTTTGAAAACAACCATGAAAAGAGAAGAAAATCCCTTTTCCCTTAAAATTTACATTTAGTGGACAGAACTGCTACCCTGTGCATTTGCCCTGCTCCATGACTTTAGATTTTAACCTGGACTAAAGACTGCATGGGCACACAGGATGCAGAGGCAGAAAGGACTGCAGCTCAACCTCTGAGTTTCACAGGTGGGGACGAGAGCCAGCACTGGTCGGGTGGGTGCAGCAGTGAACAGTCGGTTCCTCACATGGGAGCAAATAAGACCTGGCCATGAACGTTCTCTGCAGGGAGTGAAAGGGTCAGAAGAGCAGGAGCCTCCGCACTGCTTGGTGCTGCTTCTGTCACCACCGTCACATCTCCGCTGACCCCTTGCCTGCCAGTCCCCAGACCAGCCACCCCCCTCCCAGCTATGGCTCCAACCCTGGGTGGTGAGAGCTGGGACAGAAATGGGCACTGTGCCCAAGGGCTGTGCAGCAGGGACTTGCCCTGTTGGTCACTGGGGCTGAAGTGACCCACTTGGGTCACCTGGACCTACCCAAGTGTGCTGAAGGGTGGGAGAAGCATCCCGGGGAGCCCGGCTCGAGACCCAGCATCCCCTTGGCTGTGCAGGCTGCAGCCCTGGCTCCCCAGAGAGCAGGTGGCCAAGACCCCACTGAGGATTGAGGATGACCTGCTGCGGAGGCAGAGACAGGGTCCCTGGCTCTGTGCAGGAATGGGTCACACCCAAAACAGGGATGAGCACAGGCATTGTCTGCGACTCTGTGCTCTGCCACCCTCCCTCAGTGGGCAGGGCCCACTGGCACCCAGGGTATCCCATGGGCTTGGAGAAGTGGTGCTGTGCCTCTCTGAACCTCTCTCTGACCAACTCTTCCTGCAAGTTGCTCCTAGATCCCCCTGTGTTTAGGTCCCCACCACCCAGAGGCCCAACTACCCTCTGCGCTTGGGGGAAGCACTCCATCAATGTTTTGCACCCAAGAGGTGTGTGCGCTCAGACGTGTGAGTATGGTAGTTACTGCCAGCATCAGGGGAGGTGTGAACACCTGGACATGCTGTGTCCAAGTCCCGCTGGGACTGCCCTGAGTCTGGGATATGGGGAGAGGTGACCAGTGGGCATGATGACTGGGCTGATGTTCCCCAAGGAGGTGAAACCAAGGCTGGCTGCCCGGAGGGGAGAAGCTTGCTTCAAGGTGACATGGTCACCAGGTTACCTGAGTGACATTCTGCCCTGGAGCCTTGAGGAGGGGACCTCAGCCCTACTGGGTGTGCAGGGTGTGGAGAAGGAGGGCAGGGACCTGTCTGCCTAGTCAGCAGGACACTGCAGTCCACAGCGAGCCCGGAGCTGCACCTGTGGCTGGGTGATCAGAGGCTGTGCCGATGAGTTCAGCGTCTTTTCCGCCTCCCGCGGCCAAGGCAGACGAGCTCTCTTCCTCAGGAGATAGTGGCTTCCATCCAGCGCACCTCGGCTAATCAGCAGCCATCGTGGGAAAGCCTGAGCTGAGGGCCGAGAGGCAGTGCATTGTCTGGGTGAGATTAAAGGCCCAGGGCTGTATTGTCTGGCCAGGGGATAAATCTTCGTGCTGTCACTCAGCCTCTGAATTAAATCCCCCCTCGTTTCTAAAGGGGCTTATCTGTGCTGAATGGGCGGCCACACCACAAGCTCGGGGGGACGGACCTGCACCTTCAGGATAGGCTGGGGGTGCTGCGGCCTTTGGAAGGGACACCCTCAGCTGGGAAGATGGCAGTGGCCCCAGCGAAGGAGCGCAGGCTTTCCTTTCCCCTGCCTGGCCCATGGATGATGCCTGGGAACCCATAGGGGTCTGTGCTCGGGTCTTGCAGAACCAGAAGCCACCTAAAGGAGGAGCCCTGCAAGGGCAAGGGATGTGACGAGGCTGAGGACAGCCCAGGCTCGGCAGGTGTGTCAGAACTTCTGGTGCTGGTGGGCGTGTGGCGTACCTCTTGCCCACCCCTTCCTTCTGTTTCTGGCGGCTTTCAGTCCTAGCCACAGTTCTTTCCAATCTTAATTTAGAACAGTGACAAAGGCAGAGCTGGGGAGGACGGCCACTGCCGTGTCTTACATTCCCTTGTCCAGTGCTCCTGAGATGGAAATGGAGACCCCCAAAGCCCAAAGAAGGTGGACTGTGTGTCCAGAATTTCAAGGCTGCTGTGCCACCCCAGCCACTACTGCATAGGGCCAAGGGAGGCTGGAGAGGGTCGGCCTGGGCCAGCTGTGCAAAGCAGTGGCAGATAGACAGACGAATGCCCAGGGCCTGGATGTCATGGGAAACCTCCTCTGGGAGGGTGGGTGGGCAGAGCTGTGATTCAGCCATGAGCCCTCAAAGCCCAATCTCTGGCCTCAGCAGCAGGTGGGACAGTTTCTCCAAAGACTGGAGCTATGGGTTCAAAATGGGTTCAAAATCTGTGACATTTTGCCTTGGGATGTTTGGAACAGTGCCTTGAGGGTTCCTCCTCTTTTGTTGCTGGAGTTAAATGTCCTTTTACAGGCCCTCAAGGCTGTGCAAATACCCTGGCTCTTCCTTGAAGGGACCCAGACAATGGGCTCCACCAGGATGGGTCCTCACCCTGGGGCTGTCAGTAGTGTTCGAAGGAGTCCTGGCCTGCACCTGGCAGAGCTCAAGAGGACCCTGTGCTTTAGACCATGTCAAAGCCATATGGTAGCATCACTGCCTCTGGTCCTTCCTGTAGGTACAGTCCAGAGCGGGGCCCAACATGTCCTCTCCTCACTTGACCGCCTCGGACTGTGGCAGGGCGATGGTAGGAAGATGGGTGGCCCATCCTGATGATCCAGTTTTAAAGTACTTCTTTCCTTAGAGCCCTTACTCCAAATCCAGTGGAATCCCACATGGCCCATGAGGGTCCCTGGCCAGGGCACTGTCCTGACCAGTGGCTGTGCTCACTGGGGTCAGAGCATCCGTGTCTGTGAGAGTTGAAATGCTCACAGGGACCCCCAGATGGTGCAGAAACACCCGCTGTGGACAGTCCTCCGCGTACTCAGGAAAGCTGTGGGGTCCTCTGGGGACCCCTGAGGCAGATGCACAAGGCAGGAGGAGCAAGGGCTCCGCTGGCACCGGCACTTGTTTCTGAGAGGCCCAATAGGCTGAAAAGCAGGGCCTTGAGCCTGGGAAGCAGCCATGGAAATCAGGGCTGCACTGGAGTGCACAATTTTTCCCATTTTTGTGGGTTTGATCCTTTTCAATAAGATTTCAAGAGAATAAAATCAACAGGCCCCAGGAAATTTGCATACGGCTACTTAACATCAATTCTGTATTTTTTAAAAAAGAAATAAAAACATCCACAAACTTCCCCATCCGCTGGGCGGGACTACCCCGGGAGTTAACGGTTCAAACCTTTACAATTTTTTAAAACCCAACAGCTTTCCATAACAAAGGGCAAAATTCACAAACAAATTGCCTCCCTCCCCTAGTTGCAGCTCCTGGGCCTGAGGAAAGGCGTTGGTAACCACAGTGCCTCAGGCACCGCTGAATGGCGGATTCCCACGGAGCCAGTCCCCCGAGGTCTGGAGAACTGTGCTTAGGACCAAGTGCACAGCTAACGAGCACATTGTGGGGACCTGGGAGGGGCCTCCACAAGGGAGGACTCTGTGCGGAGGCAGCCACAGCTGCTGTCCTCGCTGAAAGTGCTGGAAGGGGCTGGAAGGGGCAAACCTCCATGCATAGGCCGTGTGTGAGTCTGCAGATGCACCACGTCTGATGGACAGCCCAGGGGTGGACAGGGTACCAGAATAGTATGGGGCCTGCAGTAGCTGGAGTCCCAGGGCCCAAGGAGCCACAGGAAGCTTTGGTCCAGCCTAGGAGAGAGCAGCAAATGTGGTCACATGAGGTAGGCTGAGCTGCAGACCTTTAGGTGATATAGTTTTCCCTGCTGGCTCTTAGGTCTTTGTCTCTTGTTCTGGGCTCTGGCTCCCTCCTCTTTCTGGAAAACTCTTGCAGCTCTAACACTGTGACACATCCCTTACCCCCTTGTGTCACCTGTGCCTCACTGATCCTTGAAGGGCGGGGCTGGCCTCCAGCTCCCAGCAGCATCTGATACCCAGTATATGCTCTGTATATGCACATGGAGGACACGGTTCAGAAATGAACACCCAGTGCAGTGAGGGAGCAGAGTCCTTGCAGGTGGGGCGGCCAGGAAAGGTGGTGTCAGAGGGGAAGATCAGTTCTGGAAAAGGAGGAGAGGCAGCCACCCCAGGAGCTAGCTCTGCTGGGCCGCTGCCCACCACTCTGTAGGTACTGAGTCTTCCCTGAGGAGTGAATGGTTCTGCTCCCTCCCTCTGGCCTCTGGTGGGTTTTGACATAGAGAAGGCACTCTCCTGCCAGGCTGTGCACCTCTGTGCCACCATAGGGGCCTGCATTCTGCCAAGCCCCATCCCTGCTGGTCAGTTTACCTCCCACGGGTCCACGGCATCTCTAGTTCCTGCTGCAGGGACCTTGGCAAGAGGTCAGGGCCCTTCCTCACTAGTTGGCGGCTCCTCCGGAAGACATGGTGGACCTGGGGCTTGGCCGTGACTGGAGGCCCCAGGCTCCTCTGGCTGTCACTGCTCTGGGCTCCAAAGGGTTAAGGAGCAAGTGTGGAGGCTGTGTTGGCGGCATCTCATAAGATGTTAACCTGCAGCCTGTCCCAATCCCTTCCTTATGACTGTGATTAGTATTGCGGGATGAATAGGCCAGCGGATTCCTATGGTAACCTTCAAAATGCATTCCTTGGGCAGGCTCTGCCTCCTGCAGTAATTACATTCCTAACTTGGCCCACAAACAGCATGCTAATTAGCTGCTCCAGAGGCTGGCTCTGGTCCCTCCCTGAGAAAGGGGCCAGAGGAGGCTACTTCTGTTGACAGCCTCTTCTTCCTCTGCCTCACATGGGACAGCACTCCAGGGGATGCTCAGGGCAGCGGGGCCCAGCCTGGTCTCTTAGAGGATGTAGAGTGGAACATTTACCAGGTGCCTGAGTCCACCTCTGCTCCCAACTAGAGGGGCAGGGTGGGATAGGTCCCATAAGGCCTTCCCAGCATCTCAGGATGGATGCCTGGGTGCAGGACCCAGGGCAGGGACAGAACTGAGTGGGCACTGTCATCCCTGAATGCCTACCAAGGGTGGCAGCCCCATCTCTCACTCAGCATGGTTGGTGCCTGGAGCGAGATATTGGCAGACACAGCCCCTCAGACAGCATTGGGCCTCGACTGCACATGTACCGACAGGGTTTGCACAGAGGACAATGAGCGGGAGCAGCCAGAGTGGACCTGTGGGATGACATGGGCCATCAGAGGCAGGGAGGCTTTCCGGGTGGTGGAGCTGAGGGGCTTAGCCCCAAGGAGGGGGGATGGGGCGAGTGCCACCATGGAAGCATTTCCAGCCAGGTAGTGGCACGAGCCCATCCTGGTTGCTGAAGCTCCTGGCCTCTGGGCAGAGAAGAGAGCAGAAGGTGCCTGAGTGAAGGCAGGTGGTGCCCGTGGGGCCTGAGGTGCATGTCTGAGGTGGTGATGATGGCCTGAGAGAGGGAGAGGAGGAGAGGGGGACAGCTTTAGACAGGAGTCCATGTTTGCGTGTGGAGTGGGCTGGGTGCTGAGGGAGAGCACGTAACTGAGGAGGGGAGGGTGCTGACTTTCTCTCCAACATCATTTGGCCAGGACTGACCCAGGAGGAGCCTGTGGGGCTGCTGTGGGCATTTTGGAGGCAGCCCTGCCAGTTGCTGAGCCAGCACAGATGGGCATCAGGGTTGGGACTGGCTGGCTCTGGCCTAGGTAGGTACTATCTTGGGTCCTGTCTGTGGTCATGTCACCAGGCATCTTGTGACCAGGTGTGGTGCTGTCACTTGTTAAGTAGTGATAATAGGTGCCATGTGAGCACTGATATTTCACTGTTCTGGCCTTGGGGGAGCACGTGGGCCCAGTGCTGCCCTTTCCCAGGTGGTGGAGAGTGGGCTCAAGGTTGGCTCTGTGGGCCGAGAGCAGTGCTATCTTTGTCCAGCCCCACGTCTGCCTGTGTCTCCACTGTGCTGGAGACTGGTTAGAGGTTGCAGACAGCTTTGGCCACATCCGGTGGTGGGGTCTGTGGTCCTCTGCTGGAAGGGCTGAGCCCAAGGAGCCTGGGCCCTGATTCTGCGCCCAGGTGGCTCAGGGTGTGAGGCTTAGGGAAGGATTACTGAGCTTAGGATCTGGAAGCCAGCAGTTCCTAGGTGTCAGTCTGCACAGCTAATTCTAATGTGAACAGAGCAATCCCTTAAGTATATATCATTTAATGCTTGACAGGGGCCCACAGAGCTCCCTAACAGCAGCCTCTTCTCAACACACCTGCTGGTTAACTTCCCAGGTCTCAGCCCATTTCCCGGTGGCCGTGTTTGTGGTGAGCCTGGTAAGGATCACTGTAATTATGGAAGGCGTCCCCCGTGGATTCTCATCCCCTATTGTCCTCCCTGCTGGACTAACACCTTGGAACCACCTCCCCTTGTCAGGGAGACACATGATCCCTGAGAACTCTGCCGGCCAGACCCGGCCACCTCCCCAGGGCACTGCTCCTGGACCCAGGCCTTGGCCTTGCTTGCCCTGCTATCTGCTAAGACTGCCTTCAGTGGCTACTGAATGTACAGCTTGGGGCTGGGCCAGCCTGGGAAGATTTGAGCAGGGCACAGTGTGGCTCCTGGTGGCAGGAAGCCCGGCTCTGGGGCAGGACTGGCCATACATATTCCTTGTTCCAGATAAATGTGTGCATTGGGGGCTCTAATATCCTGATTTTATAGCCTAGGAGACACTCCCACTGCACATCAGGTTTGGAATCTTTGGGGAAGAGGAGAGAACGCACAGAGCCAGGCATTATCAGTCTTATCTTTTGTCTTTAGTACTTCTGTGTCATACAATGACTCCTTCCCCATCCTTAGATGAAATTCTCTTCTCATTCCTTCCCTGTCTCTCTTTTCTTCCTCCCTCCCTTCCTTCTCTCTCTCTCTTTCTTTCTTTCTTTTCTTTCTGGTACTTTGGTACTAAGGATTGAATTCACGCTGAGCTACATCCCCAGATCCCCATCCTTTGGTTTTTTGTGACAAGATCTCACTAAATTGCCCAGGATGGACTTGAACTTGTGGTTTCTCTTACTCAGCTTCCTAAAATGCTGGAAGGTGTGTCTCATTTCTTGAAGTTCTGAGTGGTTGTTTTTCATAATTGAAACTTCTAAACTTTTTACAGTGAAACTGCATTTGGTGTAAGATAGTAGATTGTCTGACTTTTGAGTTTGCATTTGGTGTGACGTAGGGATCTCTCTATGAATGTGTATGTTAGGTGAGGTAGACATCTTTCTATGGATTTGTGCTGGGTGTGAGGTAAGGATCTAACTTTATCTCATGAACTGTATAGGTAGCTACTACTCCAACCTGATCTACCAAGAGGAAATGTTGATCTTTTTTGTCTGGAATGTCGCCAAGTAACCTGCAGTGTCACCTCTGTCATGGCCAAAGCTGCACACCTGTGAGAGTCTATCTCTGGGTTTCCTGTATCTTCCCACCAATCAGTTGGTCTAGGCCTGGCCAATGCAGGAGCACCTGACACAAACATTGAAGTGGTACCACATACCAGTACCAGGGGTGTCGACAGCCATCTGCACTGTGTCGAATGCTGGTATCTGACCCCAGGGGTCAGTCAAGTAGAGACCAGTGTACAGAGATATCACAAGGCTGTGCACCTGTGCAGTGCATAGCATCTCACTCTGCACACTGATCTGGAAGCCAAAGCCCTCATAGTCCTGAGGCCCAGGACACAATGTGAGAACCAGCTCCTGCTTAGACTTCAGCCTGACAGAGAGATCTCTTGCTGCTCCAAAATGGATCTGCCTAAAAGAATGTTGGAAAATTTTAATGAATCACAAACATGATATCTAAATTGTTAAACTTTATTACAGTAAAAGGCACATTAACACGAACCCCTCTCAAAACACTCCCCTGGCTTTGAACACACTGACCACCATCCTTTTTGCCACTTTCTGAAGCAGTTCTGAAGTTCTCTTTCACAAGTGTCTTTAGTTGAGCTGTCTCGGCAGCCTCGATAATCCAGAACTGATTCCAGGTTTCTCCTTTTCTCGGTCACACTGACTTACGGGAAGAGCCAGAAACAGTATAGGGCCGGATCCAGTGAATAAGGTGGAGAAGGAGACACCATTATGTTTTTATTTGACAAAAATTGCCATAAGCATTTGATCAATGAGAGGTGATCAGTAAGTATGATGAACGTTTAAGTAAAAAAAATTACCATGGTAAAAGATATATTGCTGTTGGTCCCCCTCGAAATAATCCCCTTACTTAAAGCACACTTATCCTATCACTTTTGGCAAGATGCTTTTATATTGTGATTTAAAAAGTGTGAGTATCTTCCATGTTTTGATGGGTCCTTATAGGTATGTAGCCTTGGGCACCCAGGGTCCTGCCTTGTCTTGGGGTGCAGAGTTTCTCATCTTGGGGCTTGGTGTGCTGCGGACTCTGCCTATATTTGTTATTTCCCTGTCACTGTCACCGCCAGCCCAGGGCGGTGCCCTCTTGGGAGACCAGTGTGCACACAGCCCCTGATCGTGGCTGTGACTTCCCTAAACAGATGCTAAATGACTCCTCTCCACGGAGCCCCCAGAAGTCAACTGTCTTTTAATAACTGTCTAACACTTAGCACTCCCAGGGGGCCCCACTGAAGCATCACAAGCCATTAGACCAGGGGCTGCAGCCAAGAATTAATTGAGCAGCCGTCAGGGAAGAGCTTCGCGTTGGGGAAGGAACAGTGGTCGGCGGCAAGGCATGAGTGGCATCGGGGAGCGGAGTGGGAGGAATTCTGCCCCTCTGTGTGTCTGAGCAGAGATGGACCTGCAGTCCTGGAGCCAGGGTGCATCCCAGTTCTCCAGCCTCCCTGCTCCCGATGAGAAAAGCAGTCATAATTTACAAGGCCACAATGCAAGCAGCCTCCCCTGTCGCATTGTATTTCCTCCTCTTAACCCCCAGCTCACAGTGAAGAAGAGGCTATGAGCGTATACACGTGGCCTGTAGCTGCAGAGGGCACTTCCCAGCGCCTTCCTCGGCACCTGCCCCTTCAGCGATCAGCCTTTCCTGCCAGTGCAGCTGGGAATGTCTGGGCAACAAAAGTGAGGAGACTGTCCTCGGGTGCAGACACTGTAGTCTGGCTTCTGTCTCAAAGAGGCTTCAGAGCCCCTGGTTCTGGGCTGTGAGGATAGCTGCCCTGTCTGCAAGTCTCCCCAGCTGCCCAGGTGTGCCCAAGGCCAAGGCTCAGAGGGCCATGTCACTGGGGCCTAGGTAAGACAGTGCAGGCAGAGGCTCCAGGACTGCCCCTGTCTTCTAGAGATAGGCCTGTGTACCCCTGGCCACCTCCAGCACCCAGGCTCCACTCACATATCGTGCCCCTAACACTGACATGACAATATCCTAGTAATGAAAGATGAGTCAGCTGTGTGTTTTTCTTAAGAAACCACCTAGTTCCACACTGACAGCTGGTCTGTTTCTTCAGGTGTTGAGATCCGTGGGTGACGTTCCTTCACCTGCACGCATCTGAGGGTGGGATTCTGGTGGACTCAAGTGGGCAGCCCCCAGGACATGGGGCACTGGCGATGGGCACAGAAGGCCTGGTGACATGACCACAAACAGGACATGGGCAGCTGCCACATCGTGGGCCTTGTTGAGGTTTGGGGAGGACAGGATGCCAGAGAACAACCGGGTCTGGGTGAGGTGATGGGAGGCAGGCAGGGCAGGAGCCGCTGGGCAGGCTGTGGAGGACAGGATATCTGTGTGCCGGTGAACTTGGAAGACGGGCCCTGTGCCGCTGCACTTGCCCATGGCCTTGGGGCCCACTCCGCGTCCCATCCCCACACCAGCTCTGAGTCCATGGTGGCCCCAGCTGGACCTGTGTCCATGTACCCAGCTTGCTCTCCAAGTCCTCCAGGAGGGGCAGAAAGCAGGGAAAGCTTTGTTCTCTGCTACCCTCCTGGTTAATGGGGATCTGCATAGGCCTCTATGTCCCCATGCTGGAAGGAACACAGTGGATGAGTATCTCCTCTCAGATGGAGAGATTGCCAAGGGCAGAAATCCACATAGAGGTGGGATTCTTGTGGATATGCTGTGGGAAGGAGGACTGGGGAGGAAGGAGAGAAGAAGAGGGGAGGAGGAGAAGAGAAGGAGGAAGAGAAAGGGAAGGAGAGGAAAGGGGAGGAGGCAGAAAGAGGAGAGGGAGGAAGAGAAGAAGAAAGGGTGGAGGGGATGAGAAGGAGGAGGAAGGGGAGGGAGGGGAGATGAGGGAGGAGGAAGAGGAGGAGGGAGCAGAAGAAGGACAAGAGGGTTGGGCAGAGAGTGGGGGTTTGGGAGAGAAGGGGTACAGGCAGCAGGTCAGGGCATGCAGCACCCTCGGGCAGGGGCTCGTCCGCTGTCAGGTGCGGGCTTTTGTCTGTGCCCTAGCTCGCCTGTCAGCTCCGCCGTCAGAGGCCTAATCTTTTCTCTCCACGGGCTGAAAGGGCCCAGCATCCCATCAGGCGACACAGGGCTGCCTATTCTCCTTCCCCATGGAACCCAATCACTGGACAGCGCCGCTATAATTCACTCCCAGCCCGCCCTTTGAAAAGGTGGGCCGCCTCAGAGCTGCTCCCCGGCCAGATAAATCACGTACTCGAAATTAACTTCCATTGAGAGGGAGGGCAGGAAGGAGGCTGATGGCCCGGCGCGGGCGGCACGGGTGACGGGTGTTGATAAATGTCAGCGAGGATAATTTGGGGGCTGTGATTAAGATCTTATCTAGGTGGGAAGTAAGTAGAAAGGACTCGAGTCTGCTCCTGCCTGACCTATGTGTACCAACCCCAGAAGTTCCTTTTCTCCCTTAATGTTTGTGTGTATTTTAGTAGGAAAACCGGAAAGATCTTCATTGAAGTCAAATCAGGGGCATGATATAAAGGGTCAAACAGTGGCGGGTGGATGTAGGTCTTGTCCCCCTGACAAAGCACAGAGGGACAGAATCCAACATCTTCTTTGTCTCCACGTTCTTGCTTGTAAGAAATGTTACAAATCCAGCACAGTGTCCCTGCCGTCCTAGGACTGGACTGCAGGCCTCTGAATTTTGCTTCTGGTCACATATATGACTTTGCTGCACTGAAAGTTTCCCTCCAGTAAAGGACACCACATTCTCCTCCTGTTCTGTGTGGAGACAGCTGCTCGGAAATACTCACGGTGTGCCGGGAGGTACATACCTTCTGCCTTCTTGTATAGGCCCAGCTTCAGGTTTATTTTTGCCACTGGCAGCTTTGGCAGCCTGCAGTTGAGACAGACCCTGGATGGCATGTCTGTGGGGCCTGCTCCTGAGGACCACTGGCCATGCACCCCACCTGCCAGTTTCCTGCAGACAAGGCAGCCAAAGGCTGTTGGGCCCCTCAGCCAGGCATATGCTTTCTGGTGGGGGGCTTCTGCTAGCTGAAGGAGAAGTCACACTTCTATTGGCCAGTTCATCTGAGACCTGCACCTCTGCACACAGCTCTGCCTGAGTCCTGGGCCCTGTTGTCTCCTGTGGGGCAGGTAGGAGCTGGATTTTCACAATAGACCAGGCTGAGGGAACCAACTAGTCCATGTTCAAAGGGCCCAGCACATGGACATGGATCGGGCCGTCTTTGGGGTCTGCTGTGCCAGCCCTGGTCAGTGCTGTTGGGAAGGGAATGATATGGGGTGTATGGACACGGCTTCTGATCCCAAGACCACTTGAGCCTACAGCCACACTCAGACTCAGTTGGGTGCCTGGGGAAGAAGGCACAGGGAATCAGGCAGGAAGGAAGATGAGAGAAGAGGCCTGGGCATGGGGCAGGATCTGCCAAGGAAGGGGTTGCATCTGCAGCAGGGCCAGGCCTTTGCCGCTTGCACTGGAGGCCGGCAGCACTCCCATGGTGGTGACAGCTGCAGAGGTCTCCAGATGCTGTGCTGGCAGGGCAGAGGCCTCTGCTGTCCCTCCTCCTTGAGTTCTGTATTGTTTCTTGAGAGTATTCTGCATTTTTTTCTTTTTAAAAAAGTGTGCAGAGGGCCAAACACTGGAGCTATCTCTCTCCATAGCTTTCCAATGTCCTGTCGGACTGTTTTTAACCCACCAGTAGCATGCAGAAGTGCTTTGGGGACAATGCTGCCAAGTCTTAATGTGCATATTTGCAGTTGATGTTGGTTGGGGATGCTGTGTTTCATCTATAAGCTCACCTGCTCACTCCTGCAGGAAGGGTGATAGGCCCAATCAGTCCCTGGGGGACCACAAAAATCCCAAAGGGAGGTGAGGACGGGTTCTTACAAAGATGCTGAGGTGCTGAGTGTGTGAGGGGAGGTGCCTTCCTTCCACCAGGCCACACCCCCATACACCTGGCCCTGGCTTGAGACTTGGAGCCAGGTGCTGCCCCTCTGGCTTTCGCTGGTCATTGGAGTTGCTGGTGTGAGTTGGGGGTGCTTGCCTGGGATAGTGTAGGTCAGCCCCTAACCCCTGCCTGGCACCTCAGGGTGGAGGGGCTGTGAGAACTCAGTGGCCCCATTAGTGCCCATCAGGGAGGGGTGTGGGAGGCTTGGAAAGCAGCAGGTAAAGCAAACAGCCCAGCTCCTAAGCAAACCCAGCAGGACGGGGAAGATGACAAATGACGGGATTGTGTCAGCCCCAGAGCGGATTGGACTAACGGCATGCTGGACTTTGCGCTGTGAGGATCAATATTCCATCAGGCAGCAGCGGACTGGGCCCTGTGAATAGCGCTCATGTGGACAAAGGGGAGGTTGGCGATAGTCTGCACATAGCCACAGCGTTGGCCTTTCCTGTAAGCTAATGAAGCCTCTCAGGGTGGGGGCTTGGTGGGCTCCGAACCCTCCCAGTGACAGGCGCAAAGGGCAAAGGGCGTATGGGCCCAGGGCCAGCCAGGCTGCGAGTCCAGCCCTGGCTGTGTCCTGTCTACCATGTGCCTCCTGATGGCTGTGGGTGTGTGTGCTGAAGAGCACTTGGGCCTGGGCTTCCAAACTGTCCCCACCTGCTCCCCTGTCTACCTGCCTCCTCCCCCCAGCCCCAGCCTCCTGAGGGATGATCTACAGGGTCATGTGTCACCAGGGAAGTGCCAGGCACCAGGAGTTGTCATGTGGCCTATAGCCTGGCTAGCTGGGTATGGTGAAAAGTGCTACATCCAGACTGGCATGAGGTCAAGGCCCCTCACCTGCAAGAGGCTGGGTGAGTCCTTCTGAGGGTTGGGAATATCAAGGCTGTACTTGGCAAGGTGCCCTGTGGCAACAAGGGCTATGGTCTTGTGGCCATCTGGGGACACTGCTAGCAGTGGCTCAGTCATTCTACAGGCATGAACAGGTGGATGGGATGTAACTGGCTCTATGGTGAGTTGACTCAGATCCAAGGGCACCCTGTGTTGGAACAGATCTCTCAGAGATGGGCACCAGCCTGCATCATCTGTCCATATCTTCGACCCAGTGTCTGTCCGTAGGTGGGTGCCGAGCATTGTTGTGCACAAAGCTGAAAGCCAGCACCAACCCAGAGCTGGGAAGGCATAGTGGCCCTGGAGGGAAACGACACCTTCTTCCTGGCCACTTCCCTTAAGGACTTTACTCCTGGCCTGCTGTGCTCCTTGGGAACATAAATGGTTCTCCTGCTCCCATGAGACCCACAGCTAACACATGTGGTCCATCACCTTGGCTCTCTGCCCAGGCTCTGGCCAGAGAAAGCAAGGTCTCCCTGGCCACAAAGAAGGCCCAGGGTGGGAGCAGAGGTCAGAGACCACTCCTTACCACGCCCTTCCTGGCATATCATCCCTTTGATTTCTGCCCTGGCTGGTGATTCAGCTTCAGGCTTTGGATCTCAGTGGGCCTCACCCCTGAGCTCACACCTGGCCCAGGTGACCAGTACTCTCTCTGACTCAGCACATGCCTGCTGGACTTGTCCACAGCCCAGGCCTAAGCTTCTGTCACCACGGCACTCAACCTGAGGGTAGACCAGCAGTCCCAGGCCCAAGTCCACCCTAGGAATGTAGAGAGTAAGTCTGAGTTCTGGGACCCACAGTTGGCCTCCCATAAAGACTTGCCCTGGAGATGAGGTGGAGGTGGCACATTGGCTCAGCTTCCTACAATGTCTGTGTAAAGGGTTAGGATGGGGGCTGCTTGAGGGGACTGTTTTCTGTGGGGCAGACCCCCCCTCCTTCATCCTTCTCTGCTCTAAGGTTTTTAGCTACGGCTTTTCTAGCTAACATCCTCTGGAGTAATTCATTCCTGGTTTTTGGTCTCCACACTGGGCTCTCAGAGCTGCCCCAGGCTGGCCCAGGTTCAAGGGCACTTTAAATACAAATATGGCAAGCAGGGGCCAGCCGCGTTGGCCCAGCATTCCGGTGGTCATGGCCGCGGCCCTCTTTAGGAGGAGGAAATCGGATTAGACCGTGCAGAAATGGGGCCAATTGAAACCAGGGGTTCGAGGGTCTACTTAGCTGTGGCCAGAAGGCGGTGGCAGGCAAGTCGTTGGGGGAAGCAACCTCTTCCTGTTCCATGGCTTCCTTGACCCAGGAGAGCTGGCAAGACTCAGGTCTTAGAGGGCTTGAGGGTAGTGGGTAGAGTGCTCTGACACTGTTGTCACCCTACTCCAGCTATCAATCGGCCCATGTGTGTCACCTGTGTGCCCCAACTTTTTCTGCATGATTTGCTGTGTCGCCTAGACCAGAAAACAGTGTCTGCCCTGGAGTGAGGAGCTGGGCTTGGGGGTCAATCGCTCCCTGCAAAGTTCAGGGCCCTCACTTAGTCCAGGGATAAGATTACCTCTAGCTGACCAGCAGGGCTGAGTCACAGCCCTGTCCTGGGTCTGAGCTCTGCAGCAGGGCCACAGTTGCAGTTTTAAACACATCCTTGCTACAGGAGGGTCAGTGCCGGGGGTCTGGGTTAGAGTACAGAGGGACCCCCGGCCCCTCCCAGTTCACAGTCAGAAAGGTGCATGTGAGAGCACACACATGCTCACAGCCTCCCCACATGCACAAACATGGACTCAGGGCTCAGCGAGAGGCCAAGAGTCATCTCCAAAGAAAGCCAAGAGGAGCAGCAGGCCGTAGTGCTCTCGAATGCCTGGACACTTGCACAGGGCTGGGTGCTCAGAGCTGATGGAGGTGGACTGGACCTGGAATCAACCTGACCTCTGAGTAGAGTAAGAGTCAGGCCCATGTGCAAGTGCTCTGTGGTGAAGAGTCTGTGCACGCACCTTGTGTGTATGTGTGCAAGTGTGTGTGGGTTGCAGTGTATGGACAGACAGCCTGAGTCACCTATAACAGAGAGGACAGAAGTACCTCCCCCACTTTCTTCGGCACTTTTCTGAGGCTGGTGAGGGGCCTTGGCCTCATGCCAAACCGGCTGAGACTTGGCTCAGGGTCCCAGCTGAGGGGTTAGAAGGGAGCACGTCCTGCTGGTGGGGTGGCCTTTCGGGGCCATGTCATTCCCCAACACACTCCATGGTCCTCCGCTGCTTCCCTTGCTCCTCAGGCTGCCTTTACGCCCAGGCCCTTTGTGCTCAAGCTCTCTAGCCAGTGACTTCTGGCTGGACAGTATCGACTCCAGCTCTACATGGATGCCCCCTCCCTGGCAGGCCGCCCCACAGCTCCTCTTGGCCGCAGGGTCTCTTCACCAGGCGCTGAGAAAGAGAGTGTCACCCGCTTTGTGGGCTGTGCGTGGAATGGCGTGGCCCAGCCCCGCACAGCAGTGGCTCTTTGTGCAGCCAGGCAGGTGACCCACCCGCAGGCTTGCCCTCTGGGTCCAGTTAATTACTTCCCTCCAGACCCCAGCGTGGAAAGTCATTTTCCTGAAAGGATGGGGGGCTCTCGGGGCCTGGCGAGGAGAGCAGGCTGGTGTTCTCAGCACAGTCTCCGTGGCCCCAATCTTAGCCCTGAGCTAGGGAGAGTTAGAGTGTGTCTCCCGGAGCTGGCATGGGGACAATGGTGTCTACTCCCCTTTTGACTTGGTCTGAATGCCCCTGGGTTGGGAGGCATGCAGGGAGCGTTCTAGACACCTGTCCGCAGGGTGCTGGGCCAGCCAGGCTGGAGCAGGAGGGTGTTGAGAGTACAGCTGGAGACCAGTGTTTGCACAGTGAGGTTGCGACACATTCTTTCTTGCTGTGACAGTCCAGGGTCTGGAAGCAGCAGCAGGAACTAAGAAAGGCCTGCCCTCATCATGCTGGATCCTGTCATGCTCACAGCTGACACAACTCATCTGTCAGGTGCGGGGAGAGGAGAGGGCGGGTGGGTGCCCCTCAGAACCCCGAAGCCTCCAGAGCTCCTGCTGTACCCAGAAGCCATTTCGAGGGAGGGCAGAGGAAAGGGAAGCCCCTCCCAGCTGGCAGCAGTGCCCCATGGAACAGTCCCCTCCAAAGGGGAAGGACCTGAGCAGAGCCCAGGGTGCTGTATCCTCCTTGCTGGGGAGCAGACAGGGCCCTTAGTTCAATAGGTGGCCCTGGAACTTCTGTGCTGAAGGGATGGGAAGATGAGAGGCCAGCGCAGACGTCCACCTTGATCACTGCAAAGCTGAAAATCCAAGCAATTGAGAGGTGGACCCAATCTGTAGGATGTCTCTGCACTGCCTGTGTGATTTTATCCCACATATACTACGTGTCCCCCACCTTGGGTCTGATAGGCACCTGTCCCCAAATCCTAGGAGGCAGAGGGATGTGGCTGGTGAGCTTCAGCTGGCTTAGAGTTGCCACCTTGTTCACTTGGACCTCTAATTGCCACTCAGTGTGAGCAGAGAAAGAAAGCCAGGAGGCCCAATAGATCCTATGCACAAGGGCACCACACTGCCTTGGACTGGGCCGAGACCTGTGACACACAGCATCAGGGGCTGGGGGGCTTATTCATGAACCTAGGAGATCCTTACTAAAAAAGCCATTCCAGGTGCGTACCTGGTCATCTAATTTTAGGACTCCCTCAAGGATCAGCTACACCCCCAAAAGCCGAGAAAGAAAAGTCTGCGGCCTGCAAAGCCACTGACGCTCCACTCTTGCCCTTAGACCCTGCCTGCACCACTGAGGCAGAGTGGGCAGTAGGCTCAGGGTGACCCCAGCCAGACGGAGCTGGGTGGCCAGGAGGAGGGTGAGGTGGCCCAGGAGAACCGTTAGAGACTGACTTCCCACTTCTGTGGAGAACTCTTTCTGTGTTTAGATTAGAAACAGGATATAATAAACTTGTTAACATATCAGAGTCTTGTGTTGGGACAACATAAGTGGGTGTTTTCTTCTCTGTTCTTTCTGTTGTGCAGAAAATGCTACAATTAGTGCCCAGCTCTTGAGGTAGGGCTGGGAGGCAGGGAGGCTGGAAAGTGGAGGGCAATGGCCCCAGAGGAGCCTGCGGCAGCAAGTGGACCCTCATTGCATGGAGTCACCCAGCCTGCACACAGTGCAGTTTCTCATGCTCTCCTGGGGAGACCCCTTGAGCCCGTCCTCCAGCAAGGCCCAGTGTCTGCCCAGGAAAACAGCACTGGGGGAGGCAAGAGGCTGGTACTGCCTGCTTTTTAAAAGTAGCTTCTATGGCACAAACCTAAAAGCACAGCACTGTGTGCTCAGGAACAGGCTCCGGAAAGACCAGGCTGATTTGGATGCAGCACAGTCAGAACAGCGTCTGTGGGGCCGCAGGGCCCCACCTGGTACAGTCTGTGCCTGGGGACACTAGTGAGCTGTGCTGCAGTATGTAAGGCCCCAGCCTCGGCCAGGACTGGGAAGTATGGGACAAAGGGCGGCAGTGAAAAATGAATGGGCTTCCGAATGCACAGAAACAGATGTGGGTCTGTGCCCACAAAGGGGCTGACTGGGAGCCGCTGAAGCACCCCACAGCTCTGGAGAGCACTGGCCTTGGCTGACCAGGCTGTGGGCTGCCTGGCTTGGGTCCTTGGGGTGTCTAGGCAGGCCCCCTTCCAACCAGCACTCTGTCTCGACGGGGCTGGCACCACTGGAACGTGTGGCCCGGGTGGGACCTGTTGGGGAGGAGGGGCTGTAGCCATGTCAATAACCTCGGTGATGTAGTGAGTGAAACATCATGAAAAATGAAAGCAAATCCTACTCTAATCTCCTTGAACAAAGGCCTTTCAGTTGGACCAGAGCGCCGGGCTTGGGCGGTGGGTATCGCCAGATCTTTTATATTAAATGTGCACCCGGCAGAGTATGGATCTTATTAGGGGAACTGCATTGCACCTCAAGCCCCTTTCCTGTACTCAGTGCCTGGGGAGGTCGGGAGGGTGAGACTATGCCCCATCACCCAGCTGCATGCTGCTGAGTGTGGCCTCACTGGGACTGCCTGGTAGCCTCTGTGCCCAACTGCCTGTTCCACCCAGCCTCTTTATGCAGTGCTGGCACAACCAAAACGAACTTCTAGTGACCACCCAGTGGCTCCTGAGTTACCTTGGCCTTGATTCTCTGTGAGACAGGCCCCTTTGTGTAGTTGCTGCAGCTGGCCCCCCAAATACCCCGCAGTGTCCATCATGAAAATACCACAGCTCGGTAGATTTCCTGCCCATCAGGCACCTTTTGATTTTTCACCAGCCTGACTTGAGGTCTTTTTTAAAAACTTTGCTGAGAGGTCCGTGGGCCCCTAGACCCCCTTGGCAGCTCTGAGCAGTTGTGTGAAGGAGTTTAGGGTTTGGACAGAATAAACAAAACTCAAGTGCCTGCAGGGAAAGAAAGGATCATTATATGAGTGGAAAAAGTATATATATGACTCCACAAGTACCAGGGTGATGCCCTTCCTTAGCTTCCACCCCCTGCATGAGGCATAACCCAGGAGAGGAAATCAAATTTAGGGTTTTCCTTACTGGTCAAAATTTTTAATTTAATAAAGGGTGGGAGATGCTGTTGTATTTTATTTTATTTTTAGTTTGAACAGGTTGAATCTTCCTGTAGGGCCCTGGGAAGGCAGCTGCTGGGAATGGAAACCAGCCCCGGCCTTGAAAATTCAAACCAGGACCAGGCCGCAGGGCCAGGGGTGCATCCGAAAAGACAGTGGCAGGCAGGAAGGCCCCTCAGGGAGCCAAGGCGTGGTGAGCACTGGGGGTCTTGTGCTCCAGGCAGAGGGGTGCAAGGAGCTGGGGGACTGCTTCCGTTAGTTGTGTCCTGGAGGAGAGGGGGCACTGCTCACGGGGGTCACATGGTTCTCTGCTGCTGAGGCGCCGAGTGGTGACACTGAGGTACACATGGCAGTTGTGTTCTCCTCGATGAACCAACAGGGTTCCATGGGAGCCTCCTTTCTTTGTCACCTGGAGGCTGGTGCCACCCTCTGGTAGCCTGGTCCAGGAGCGTGGGTGCTCTCTGGCCTTTACAGGTGGACCAGCACCTACAGCTGCATATGGCAGCTTACCTGGATTGTGTCTCTCAAGATGTGACCCCATAGTCCTAGGGAAGTATCTTTCACAGAGGCTGGAGCGGTGTGTCTCTGGGCTTCTGCTGGGCAAACAGGGGCCACGAGGAGACTCTTCACCACTTGGCTGGATGGGGGCCTCCTGCAGGGCCTTCCTGGCCCACTCTGTGTCACAGAGGCGTCTCCACCTCATAGGGTCCCTCCTGTACAGAGTGGAGCTCTGCTGCTTAGGCCTCTCTTGGGTGAGGCAGATGTGGCTGGGCCTGGGGAGGGCAGCCTGGCCCCTATCCTTCACCTGGGCACCTGAAGCCAGGGCTCCGGAGCAGCTGAGAGCTGGGAGAGCAGACCAGAAGGTGACATCCCTACTTCCATTCCATCTTGGTGTTGGGGGTGCCGGCCTGGTACTTATTCTTGGGTACTGAGTTTCAGCCATGGAGCCTCTCTTCATGGGAACAGAACGAGGTGCCAGTGTCTTTGTCAAAAGGAAGGAACAGGGGCTCTGAGGCACTCACGCTGGTATACCAGGCACTCTGGCCCCATCCGTCCCAGCAGCCCTTCTCGCACAGGCTAGCTGTGGTGCCCAGACTGGGGGTGACCTCCTAGTGTAAGATGCCCCAGCACTCTAGAAACTTCTGCATGTGGGGATTCTGGGGACAAGCTGGTGCAGGCTGGATAGGGCACAGGGCACACTGGGCCCGGGAGGAGGTCTACTCTCTGCTTTGCCTTTGGCCTGGCCAAAGGCCCTCAGCCCTGATGACCTGGACAGGTGATTCACTGTCTAGTTACTAGCAATAGACAGGGTGGAAGCTGCTGTGCCTTCTGGGCATGGTTGCTCAGGTGGCATCAGTGGTGCTGCCAGGCCCCAGGAGGAAGGGTAGAAGAAGGAAGGGGTCAGCCCGGCTGGGCCCACATCCCTCCCCCTGGGACATCCCTGAGCTGGGGAGACCCTGGTAGGGAGGGCATGAATGTCACAGCCTTGAGGCTGATGTCACATGTCATCGACTCACAGCCCTGTCCTCCTCCCAGCTGGACAGATCCTGGGGCAGAAAGACCCAGGGAGAGCTCTAGGAGCCCAGGGGACCTTGGGAAGGCAGGACTGGTTTGGCCTTGGTTGTAGGGGTCACTCCCCAGGGCACAGGCCTACTGGCCTTGGCCCATAGTGCTGCTACCAGGTCCTCCAGCTCTCTGGAGAAGCCCACTAGGCTGACCAGAGCCAACATCTCTGCCAGGCTCCTCCTCCCCAGCCCACGGGTCGAGGCCTGAAGTCCCAGAGCTGGCTGGAGAGAAGATGGGGCCTCCCACATGTGACATGGGCATGTGTCCTCTCTAGGGACAGCCGTGGGACTAGCAGGTCATATAGGGGACAGTAAGGCCCAGAGCACAGTGACCTGTTCCAGCCCTCAGCTGCTGCCTCGAGCTTCCAAGGACAGAGTGACCACAGAGTCAGACAGGTACTCTGTAAATGCAGGTGCAGCGCTAATATGGCTGCTCCCCTAACACAGGTCTGGGGTGGTCACGAATTTAGGAGGTGATTTGCAGCCCCCAACCAGCCTTGGTTATGTGTTGGAGGGAAGAAAGAAACCCCCACTCTCTCCAGAATGGGCTGCTGGCTGTGTCTGTGACACAGGTTGGGGCAGTTGCAACGTGTCCTGTCTGTTCGAGGGGTACTGACCTGCCATGCCGGCCCCTCAGAGCAAAGCACTGCACCATGCAGGAGAGACGCAAAGCCAATGGAACGGTCCCTGCAGCTCTGACTCATTAAGGGCTTGGCTCTTTTGTGGGCCCCAGCTCCTAGCCCATTGCTGTCAGGGGCTGTTACAGCATAATGACAGGGGCATTAGAGGCCCGGGAGCAATTAACAGGCTGCTTAATTAGCACGAGGAATTAGCGCGCGAGGCTGATCTTCCTGCAAAGCCCTGCAAGCGGCCGTTATCTGATTATGCATTGATCGCTGGCGAACCTAGTCCCTAGGTAATCGTCTCCGTCCTGCAATCTGTGAATATACAACTGTTTAAATATTCCAAACTCAAATGTCTCAATAAATGGGGGAGAAAGGGGCCATTGTGGGCCAGGGTCCTGCTGGCCCCCCTTCCTGGCCTGGCTCCTCTGGTTGTAGAGGAGGTGGCGCTTTCCTGGTCCCTGCTGCCTGTGCGGCCGGCTGGCCGACCCAACTTGCCTGGGAAAATGTCAGCCAGCTGGTGCCGTCCCCATCCCCAGGGGCAGGCAGGGATGGACCCATTGTACTGGGGGACACAGTGAAATCTGAGGGTCTTATAGCTGCGTCCAGGTAGCTTGGTCAGGAACTGGTCAGTTCGGTACCCAGTATGGCTTTAGAATCCCAGGATGTGTACCCAAGGTTGCCCCATGTGTTCTGGACTCCTCAGTCTCTGCGGGGTTGAGACTGAGGTGAGACCAGAGGCCTGGAGGCCTGGGCTCCCTGGTAAGCCCGCCCATGAGGTCCACCAGGATAGAAGAGGCACCAGGACTCAGGCAGAAGTGCAGTGGGGTCTAGTGCTGGGAAGGGGACAAAAGGGGCATGGACAGGATGGTGGAGAAATGTTCAAGAAAGGCCTTTGAGTCAGGGTGGCATGTGGAAGGAGGAGCAGGCATGGGCACTCTGAGGTCAGGCTCAGGGCCCTTTCCTCTCTGGTGACCCCAGACCTGTGCAGTTGGGGCTCCCTTCCCGCCTACCCAGCAACACCCAGGGGGGGCCTGTGAAGCGCCTGTTGCCACCGAGCTTGGCAGGACAGCAGGAGAATCACTCAGTCCTGCGCAGGCTCGCTGGGTCCCTTCCTCACGCCAGGCTCAGCCCTGCCCATGGGAGCTGGAGGCTGGTGGTGGGAACACAGTTCCAATGCTAGTTTTAAAATGAAAAGGGGAAAGACCGAAGGAGAGAGAGAGAGAGTGAGACCCAGACAGCCTGTTGTTTTGCAAAACTCAAAATAACTTTCAACGCCCGTGCTTTTTAAAGAGGAATCTTTGCGCTCTTCCCGGTCCTCGCTTGACCTCCCCGGGTTCCTGGCAAGGGAGCCCATTATGATTTGGCCCTGAGCGCTTCAAATGCAGAACAGGGTGCACACGCTTCTCCAAAAGCTGATATATGTGGGTTTCGTGAACTTTGCTTTTCTTGCTTGCTACATCTGATATCATCTTACCCAGACGATGCCCTCATGAGATAGGGCCCCCACCCTCGACGCCGTGGGTGAAGCCAGCAGCCCTCTTTCTGTGGCTCACACGCCCGTGTGTCTGGGGAGAAAGGAAACTGGTTCCCCCAGCAGCCCGGCCCCAGCTTCCCCGGCACTTGGGGAATCTTTATCGGGCTCCAGTGATTAGACCTGGTTTCTGGTTTCATTTTGGAAGCCTGGCTGCAGAACAGATCCCTTCGGCCTGTAAAATGATCCAGTTGCACCAGGCTACCGTTTCCCCTGTGACGGGACAGTAGGCTGTGGGTCGGCAGACCACCTCAGCCAGGCCCACTGCCGTCAGAGGTCGCCACACCACAGAAAGGCTAGGAGGTCTGGGTGCATGGAAAGGTCAGGGTTCCACAAGTCAGGACAGTGCAGGGTGCAGTAGGATGGGGGCAGAGCAGCCATGGAGTTGCCGGCCGAGCCCGGGGTCAGTTTTGGACCTAGCTTCTAGCTCCACAGTGATTGCTGAGGAAGGGGTTGATGTGGTTCCTTCTACCACAAAGGCTCTTGAGTACAAATGCTGGCTGGCTGCAGTCAGCCCTGTAGCCCTATTGAGAGGTTACCTCCTCCTTCTCTTTGAGAGAGACTTCTTCGAGTGATTGCTGGACAAAAGGAAGATTGTGATCTGCGTGATTGGACTGAATGAACCCGTGGGAGGAAAGCAAGGGGTGGGCAGCTGACTGGGCTGCCAGGGCCCTGGGGTTTTATCACTTGCTGGGGTCAGCAAGTTGTCTTTGACTTCCCAAGTAGAGTGGACTGTAAAGCTAGATTTGAGAGTGCTCTGTACCCCTTCTTGATCATGAGATCCTGTCTGTGTCCCAGAAAGTAAAAGCCATGGTATCAGGACCTTGAGAGTCCAGGGCCCTGACACTCTGGTGGCTCCCGAATGGCAACATTTTCTTCCACAATGGGACTTGCAGGCCGTGGGCCAAGGGCTGAGGACTCTGCTCAGGAACCCAAGAAGCAGCTGTCCCTGGTGTGGGGTAGATGGCTAAAAGACTGAGTCTACACAGGGTGAGAGCCATGTGTTTCAGAAGTTTGTGGGTTAAGTGTGGGGCACATCAGGCAGGCATCCTGGGTGGTACATGTGTGGGTGTGTGCTGCTCAGCGCCTTGCTGGCTCTGTGGTGCCTCTGGACATGGCTCTCTCCAGCCCTGCCTGGTGGAGGGTCTGCAGCCTCTCCTGGCCCCACCCCAGCTCATGGGGAACTGGCCCACCCAAGCTTGATCCCTGGCATTTGATGCCACAGCAGAGCCTCAACGTAGTAGTCCCTGTGACCACACAGTCTCCTTTGGACGCCTGTTCTTGCCTGGCTGTGCTTGGCAGTATTTCCTGGGTCTCACAGCACCATGCTGCTGGGGCTTTGCTCTCCATGGCCATCAGCCTCATTTTCTCCATCTGGGAAGCAAGAGGGGTTGATTGGGTGGCCAGAGGGTCCTGGGCTTCTCCTTTCCCAGCCCAGGTGCCAATGGGACCCGCTGTCTCTGATGGTCAGTCTTCCATCCCCCTCCTTCCTTCTCTCTCTGTATTTGTCAGCCACAGACATGTTCACGCATGTGTGACATGCATGTATGTATACAGTTTATTCTGCTCTATTATATATAACTTATCTAATACAATGAATTACATTACAGCTTCGGTAGTTTTCACTGGATAGTGTATTCTTATTTTATACAAAAATGAACCTTCTGTATTGTAGGTGGGAATGTAAACTAGTACTATCGTGAAAATCAATATGGAGATTCCTCAAAAAATTAAAACTACAAATTCCATCTGACGCAGCTACTTCTCTTCTAAATGTCTTCTATAAAGAGTTAAAGACATCATATTAGAGTGATACGTGCACACCCAAGCACAAGCCACAATCGGTAAGTTTTGGAAGCAGCCCAATGGCCATCAGCAGATGAATGGATGCAGAAAATGTGGTGTTTACGGTGTGTGGAATGGAGTCTTCCTCTGCTAGAAAGAAGAACTTGAGTCATTTGTAGGAAAATGGAGGCACCTCGAGACCATAATGTTAAGTGAAATAAATTGGATATGGAAATTTAAATAATATGCTTTCTCTTATATGAGAAATGCAAATTATAAAGAAAGAGCAAAATACATTATAGGAAGCAAAGAGTTAGAGGTTTTGCAAATGGGAAGAGGACTGAGAGATGGAGAGAGGGAGAAAAGGATGGAGGCACACTGTACCATTAACTAGTCCTGCGAGGAGCAAGATCAGTACGTGCTGCATACACACATCAACGGAAAGTAAAACCTGGGGAAAAAAGAAATTAATACATGTATGAGCAGAAGCCCTCAATTCCATGGCACGGGGACTCATGTCCCAGTCACAGCCTCCAAGAATAGGTGTCAGTGGCCCATTGGGCCCTCTAGCAGCTGGGTTCGCTGCTCAGAGCCAGAAAGTTACAAATCTAAAGAAAGATTTAGGGAGCTGTGACCTGTTCACGGAGTCAGCCCACAGGCCCCTGGCTAAGACCCCACTACCCAGGTCTCTGGGGCTCAGGGTCCTGGGAGGAGCAAATGAGGCCCTGCTGTCAGCGAGAGGCCAGGAGACCTCTCTGCCCCTGCACTGTGCTGCCCTGACTGGCCCGTGGGGTGGGTGAGAGAATCTGTCCATGCAGCTGGGATTCCGGGAATGGCCCTTGGGCTTTCAACCTGTAGGCAGGGCCTGGCTGGCTCAGGTCCCTGGGTGGGGGATCTGGAGCCTGTGGGAGCTGGGGCTCTCCCTGGAGACCAGGGGTCTATCTAGACCCTCCACTAAGTCACACAGCCCAGCTGGCACCACTGTGGTATCCAAACAACACTGTGGAGAGGTGAGCCCCCTGTGCAGTTGAGTGGGCACACAATGGCTGAAGGATGTAAGACACTGGAGGGGCCAGGAACTGCCAACACCCAGCTGCCCTTGCACACACTTTCCTCTACAGTTCTGGGGCTTGGGAGGAGCCTGTGTCCCTGCCTCTTTTCTGTCCCTGCACCTCACTGCCTGCCCATTAGGGACCTTTGTCTATAGCTCCTTCATTCTCAAGAACTGACTGGACATGGGTTTCACTTCATTCTGTGGCGTGATGTTGCCTTTTCCAGAAGCTATTTGTTTCTGTGCAGCAGGCGTTGCTTTGAAGCTGTTGGGCCTCTTTTCGATTTGGGGACAGGAGGGTCCACAGACTTTCTGCCTATGTGTGGTGCTGGATGTGAGTGATCTCTTGCCAAGATGATACCCACATTGTCACAAGGCCCCTCCAGCCTTTCCTGGGCTCGAAGGTGGCTGGAGGATGTGGCCCTGTTGGTGCCACAGGAGGGATGGAGGGGGGCGGGAGCCACTGCTCCGTGTCCTTCTGGGACAGCGACCAGGTCCCTCTTCCTCCACAGCCCGGGACGATGAGAGGCTGCTGCCCATGGCTGTCTCCCTGCTCCTAACTCTGCCACACTCACTATGTTCCTCACAGCTCTCAATCATTTAATTTTTGGGTTATCTTTTTTAAATCTTTGTTCTCTCTATCAGATATTTAAATTCAGGAAAAGGCAAAACCTGCCTTTCTGCTTTCAACACTTCTTGTCATCCTGTTTATTCTCCTAAAAAGAATTTTGGAGTTAGTTTTTCAAGTTTAAGGGGAAAAAGGGTTTTATTTTGTAACGGTGTTACATTTCTAGGTTAAAGGGAGGAGGACTGCAAGATTTACAATTTTAAATTCTCCCCATTGAGAAGTGTGATATCTCTCTTCATTTATTTAAGGTTTTTTTTTTTAATTTTCACTAAAATTTTATAGTTTCATTCATCAAGGCTCAAAAGATTTCTCAATGAGTTTTACCTCAAAAGATTTTTTTAAGCATGAAAGTAAAAGAACAAATGTTTTGAAAGGAAATAATTAAAACTCATATAGTCTCTTTTTTTTTTGTCTTTTTCTTTAATACCTGGCATATAGGAAGAAAAGTTAATGAGACAATTCTAGAAACAATAAGCAAATGCTTCCATGCCACTGGAAAAGCCAGGGCTCCCTCCTCCATGGAGATGAGATAGGGCCCGGATGATGCCAGAGGCTCTGAGACTGGAAGCTGCTGCACTTGGCTCTGTCCAGCACCCTGGGGTCCCTTCTGGGGAGCTCTGTGGAGCTGTTCCTGCCTCTGCCAGCCTTCTCTGCCTCCTTCCTGCCCAGCCTATGTTCCTCGATAAGCTGTTAAATTAGCCCCATAAGACTTAAAATGCTAGTCCATTTAATATGTAAACAATGACAATTTTTTCAAAGGGTTTAGGATTTAAATTAGTTTTTTAAAAACCCAATTACTGCCATTTAATTTGGAGGAGAGAGTTCTTTATGTGCTAATTATATAGTTGGGAAATGAGCAATCAAGGGCACAATGGGGCATTAAGGGCACTTTTTATAGGTTGAAACTTACTTATCTGAGTTTGGGGCTTGGAATCAGTGTTCTGGTCTCTGCAGGGTGAGCAGTCGGATGGCAGGGCCACAGAGGACAGATTATTGAACCAGGCTGAAAGTTTGTGTGACTTCACAGCAGAGCAGAAAACTTGGTCTTACAGATCTTTTTATTTTCATAGTGTCAAGGCAGAAGAGAAGAAGTTGGTAGGTGGAGGAAGAATTTTCTGAAACCTTCCAGAATCTTCTAGAACATTCCAGAAAGGCACATACATTCCACAAAGTGGTTGAGCTATAGGAAGTAGTCTCACCACTTTAGAGTCTGGAGGATAGATGAATGTAGTACAGGACATTTCAAGTTGTCCTAAATGTCCTTCCTCCATCTTGCTATCTTTTTTCTCCCTCACATTTTTCTCCAAGAGACATGGAGTGGACATGAAGCCTGGAATGCTCCTGACCCATCCTGTCCACTCCATTACCTCAAACTGATTCATTTATAACTGTTGAAACAGAGTGACTTTTGTTTGACCCAATCTGCTCTGAGCTCATCCTGTTAGGAATTCTGGGCTCAGGGGGTTTAGGCAGAGTCACTGCCTCTCATCACCACAAATGCAGCATTTCTGTCCCCAACCAGTGGAGATGCCTGTAATTGACACCACACTGTGCTTAACTCCACAGGACCACAGAAACACTGCTGTGGGTTTGGGTTCGGGACATTAACTGGGTACCGGCACCATGCAACACTTCAGGCCCTGTGCATTGGGTAGGAGGTCCTCCAGGGCAGCCTGAGTGGGCAAAGCAGACTAGAGTCTCTAGTGTCCTATAGGCTGAATTGGCTACAGCTGGTGGCTGTGTGGGAGCTTGACCCTGAGGGCCATGGTGGAGCACACACGGCAGTCCAGCTCCATTCCCAGCTATGGGAAATAGGGCCAATTAGCCCACGACCAGATTGGACTTGGCACCTCCAAGTGGGGTCAAACCTTAACCCATAGTGCTTTCCTGGGGCTGATCTTTGGGGGCATCTTGGAGTGGGCAGCTGGGGGCCTGACTTCTGAAGCCACTGTCTCCAAGCACCTGGTTATGAACCCAATGCTTGGCTGTGTGGGAGGCAGGCTGTCAGTGGAGGTGTTGGGCTCTGGGGCAGGTCCATCTCGGCCAACTCTCTTCACCAATACTGATCCACAGGCTCTGGACCAGGGTATTGGATAGTGTCTGATTTCTATAACACATCTACATGGGAGTGGCTCCTTCTTTCCCAAAACTACTCTGCTAGGGGTGGCAACACTGCTGGACCCAGGTCCTTGTACCTCCTCTCACCATCCCCTATGGCAGTGAGGGCACCCTCTTGAGGGTGAGGCTGGAGCTGCCTGCCCGACAGAGGACTTGGGGTAGCTGGTATTCAGAGAGGAATCTGTATGGTTATTTCACATTAGCTAGTCTCTCTTCCCCCAGGAGGCCACACCTGGCTCATTTGGGACCAACATGGAACTGTCTGGGCTCAGCTCCAAAGACCACCCTGGGAGGAGGCAGTCAGCCTCCTTGTCTGGGAGGAGGGTCCACAGCCAGGTTCCTGGTGGTCAGGGTACCCCACCCCTCTGGTCAGGAAAGGAGGATTTCCCAGAGGTGTGGAAGAGAGCACCAGGCTGGGAGGAGACTGGGTGTCCCTAGAACGTGGCACCATCTTGGTTTCTTAAGAGGAGGAGCCAGCTAACCCCAGAGGGATGGGCAGAGGGAGGGTGTGCCAGGCAGCAGGCACCAAGCAGGCATGAGGACTGCAGGGGTGACATCGTGCCTCCACCCCCTCCTACCTAGGCACCTCTGGTTGTCTCCATAGGAATCCAGGTCTGCTTTTGAGGTCAAGTCCAAGGGCATACGGGGAACTGCCTCCTGGGTCAGGGAACCAGGAAAACCCGCCGTGAACAGCCGGGCTCCGGCGTCGCCAGGCACACTGAAGGACCTTGACCTAGTTGCTCCAGCAAAGCCAGCGTCGGCACCTAGAGTGTTTGAAGCAGCAAAGATTAAACTTAAAGCGATTAGACAACTTACTTTCTTTTTCAAGACATTAGCTGGTCAAAAATGACAAAAATGTCCTTAAGCTGAGACGAGGCACAGGCAGGAACAGGCGGCCTTTTGTTCAACTGGCGGGTCTGGCCACCCGTGCCTGCATGGGGCACCCAGGAGCCCACCTCCCCGCTGGCCAGCAGAGGAATCGCCGGGAATTAGCCAGGGATTAGATGGCCGAGCTGCTGGGGTGGCCAAGGAGCTGCTGGCCACCCACTGGCCGGAGACTGGGGTCCAGGGTCCACATGGTGGCACCAGGCAGGTCAGGGGTGGCCGGGAGGAAGGACACTTTCCCCAGGAGCTGACTCAAGTGCTTCCAGGGGCTTTGGGGTACCTGGGAATGCAGCAGGGAGGCCCCAAGGGCCTGGGGCCCCTTCTGGGAACGGGGGCCTGAGAGTAAGCTGGGAGGGCCGCCCGGCAGTGGGAAGGGTGGGCCTATGCTGCTCTTCCGGCCTCGCAGACACCGTCCTGAGCCCAAGATTTTCTCAAGGAAAGAAAACACAAGCCGGCATTTCTTATCTGAGGGCAAACAATGAGATCGCAGCCGTCCCAGGCTGGGGCTCCACGGCACATTCAGGGCGCCAAGGGCTCTCGGCAGGCCCTGCCAAGGCTGGGCACTGACCCTGTCAGCCACACGGTCCTGGTGCCTTGGAGCCAGGGGGAGCTGCCCCTCCGTTGGGCAGGTGACACGCCAGCTGTGGGCTCAGGTAACCTGAGCCGCCCGACTCAATGTGCCCCAGCGTGGCAATGACAATGGAAGGGGCTCTTCACAGGCTCTGAGCACAGGCATTGTGGACCAGCACACCCTCCTCAGGCTTAGGCATAATTATAGGGTCGAGTTACCCCGAGAAACAGGTATTTGCATTGTTTAATCCGAACCTCCACCAAGCAGACCTCACCATCCACACAAGCCCGTCCTCTCATCGTCTCTGTGCCACTCACCCTTTGCCCTCCCTAAGGCCCCTCCCTAGCTCCCCCTGTCCTGGGCACAGACCAGGGTCCTGGTGAGTGGGGCAGGGCCTCCTCAGGGTGACAGATGCAGAATTGGGGGAGGACAGGGTACCTCCTCTGTGTCACCGTAGTTGAAGCTAGAAGCCCAGGGGCAGGAGACTGTTTTGTTCACATCATCAGAAGCCATAGACATGGCAGAGGTTGGGATGGGGCCTGGGAGCTGCCCCCGGAAGAAAAGAGGGTGTTGAGGGGTGGCTGGGGCGCTGATTCAGAACACCATGGAACCCACTGACAGCCCCAACCCAGTAAGGCATCAGCCAGGAGAGAGCGCAGTTGCCACAGCGTGTTTCTACTGCAAGGCCTCTCCCCTGTGAGAGCAGCTCCGTGTGTCCATTTCTGGGAGATGGAGGGAGAGGGACAATTTCCCAGGAGTCGCTAAGTAGGGTTTTAGCCCAGGCTGTGCCCCACTCGTGCCCTCGGGCTCACCATCTCTCTTGGGTTGTTATTATTTCCCTGCATTGTAGAGCAGGGAAAAGCAGCTCTGGCTTGGGGTGCAGTGAACCTCCAAGTCTCTGTATCCCCCTGGGCCAGACAGAACAGTTCCTCTGCTCTTGGCTCTGTCTGCGGAGTGTGGACAGAGGAGAGGCTCATGGAGGCCTCCTGGGGTTCCTGCTTCTCTGCCCCTAGGAGCCCAGCTGTGCCCCAGAGCAGAGTGTAGCCTCTTCCCACACACACCCTCTGTAGCAGCTACAGTCTGTGTTTCATCTGCCCACTGCTGGGTGATGGGTGGTCCCGGGCTCCGGGGTGCTGGGCACTGACCCCACCATCACACCCTGGCCCCCAGCTTTCAGAGTGGGACACAGTTAGAGCCCCATGCACCAGCTGCTGTCCTGCCAGGCTCAACCAGAGTTGGGCTGCATGGGGAGGGCTCATCCCATTTAACAGATAAAGAAACTGAGTCGGACAGAGGCAGTCAGAAGGCCATGTGCAAAGACAAGGCTGACCCTCACTGTCTGGCTGAGCATAAGGCCAGCCCAGCAGCAGCACCCTGGCCATCTGCCCCAGCCACACAGCTGTGTCTGGCTAGAGCACGTGAGGCCAGTCACACGGTGAAGATTTAGATTCGAGGCCCCACATTGGAGCCAGAAATGTGGGCACTGGGCTCCGACCCGCAAGGCCTCATCAAGTGTATAAGAGAAACTCTAGGGACAGGGTGGCTGCCAAGGGCATCCTTTCCAGTGCAGAGCTCAGGATCTGCTACTGGAGACGGACTGCTAGTGGGGCTGCATGGCAGGGCTGTCTGGGGAGACTTCCTGGAGGCAGGGCCAGAGCCTGAGTTCCCCAAAGGGTTGGTGGAAATGTCCCCTATGTTGGAATTGCTGCTTCTCAGCACTCCTGGGGGACTGTGGGATGGAGCTCTGGCCGGCACAGCCTTTTTCTCAGATCTTCTCCCTTGGTGGTTAAGCCCTTGGGGACTATTGAGGTGAGCCCGGCTCCTCCGAATGCTTCTCAGCGAGGGACGTGTCCTGTCATTCTTGGGGCACTGGCCCTCTTTTTCTGTCTTGGTACTTCTTGCCTCCCTACCCCCCATCCTCTGCCATCTGGGAGCATTGGTGGGTGGGGGATGCTTGGCCCTGTGCAACCCAGGGAAACACCACAGGGGTACTTTGTGTGAAAGCGAAAGGATCGGCTCTAAGTTCCATGCCTGACATTGAAGCTTTTTTGCATGATCTCAGAGCTGAAAGCAAAACCTAGCAATTAAGCCCAAATCTGGGACCCAGGCCTTAAAGGGGCAGGCCTGGGATGGCACTGGCTGGCAAAGGTATGGTGCAATTGTGCCTAGCTAGTGTCGGCTCCCAGCTCTGGGACCCTGGCCACTCTCTGGCCTTGGGGTGCTGGCAGAACCATGCTGGGCCATCTGTGCCCACCGCTGTAGTTTCACTCTTTTGTGCCTAGGGGTTAAGTCATGTGGGAGACAGTGTCTTCATACGCTGCTGTTGGTCCTCACTCCCCCGGTCCTTGGAGATGCTGAGGCAGTAGGTGATGGTCCCCTGGAAAGCCATTGGGGAAGGATAGCACCGGTCACAGTGCTATGGGGAGTGGGAGGGCCATGGCACGTCCCGGAAGGCTCCAGGCCCAGTGTGCAAGGCCCAGGCCAGCCAACCATGCAGGGTGTGGCCATGGCTGCACAGTTGCTGGGGTCAGTGGCCGTGGTGGGTGATTTGCGCTTGTCTGGTTTCTGTTGCTGCTTTCCATCCGTCAGTGAAGAGGAGGGGGAGTGGCTCTCGCTGCTCGAGCTGTTCTTGCCCCTTGCCCAGCTTCACTGTGCACTGTGGGCGTTCAACTCTGCCCTTTGGGATCAGATAATGGGACTTCTGTTGGCAGAGGAGGCTCGTGTCCCGGCCCAGGAGCCATTTGTCTCTGTGACTTATCCTTGCAAAGAAATCCGAATACAGCCGATCTTGCCATTTGCTGCTTTGTCCTGTTGGGGTGGGGGGTACGGCCAGCTGCATGGTCAGAGCAAGGTTTGTAGGAACCCCAGCCTCTGGTGAGCTGGGCTCTGCCGCCCTCCACTGTGTGAGGACCATGAGCTGGGAGGAGCCGGTGGGGTGCAGGCGTCCAGGTTTAAATAACACAGCTTGTGCCCTTTGCCCAAAGCGGGCAGGAAATGGATGGCAGGTGGGGTCCTGCTTTTGTGAATGTCAGTCACCCAGCTCAGAGGGGGCAGGACCAGCTGGGGCTCCAGGCTGACCCTCTGGGGTCCTGTTGTGGGGACACCCGGCAATCCCAGCACCTGGCTGTTGTGGTGCCGGGCCAGATGCTCATGTTGTGATCTGCGGCTGGGTGACTCGTGTGCTCCATGCCTGGGCTGGGCCAGTTTGTCCTCACATCTGTGAGCAGCATATCTCAGAGCTGGGCCACTGGCTGTGGTCACAGCCACCTCTGAAGCTGTTTGGGAAGCTGCTCTGCCCAAGCAGGATGAACTCGCGGCTGAGCGGGGTTGGCTGAGCAGAGGCTGATGGAGGACGGCCCTGGCTTCCCGGCCACTTCTCTTTCCTCATCCCAGGCCTCAGGGCTGCCCCTCACCCTGCCCCCACCTGAGACCGCACCCTGACCTTGAGCCCTCACCACCACTTTTAATCACGTCTGCCGGTCACCCGGGTCAGCCTCGTGTTGCCGTTGTCGGCCCCAGCCATGAATCTGCTCTGAAAATGGACTGTCGGGCTCTGATTCCACACAGAGTTACTGGTGAGACAGGCATCGTTTCAAAGCAGTGTGTTAGGAACTCAGAGGCTCCGGGAAGTGATTATTTCTTTTATTTCAGATCCAACACCAGCAGCACCCAAAGAGGTCTCTCTCCCCGGGGGAGGCGGTCTCCGGATGGCTGCATTTGCCATATATCTTTGTTTAGGAACCTGGTTTTTATTAAATTTAATTGCTTCCTTTTCTGGCCTTAAATCAGGGGTGGCCTCAAAACAGGGACAGCATCAATTTAATTTAATTACTCTGCACTGCAGCCTTCTGAGCTGAGATGTGGCTACTGGGGTCTCATACAGGGCCCCAAATTCAGGATGAGCTTTGGCAGGACTGGGGAAGGTGTAAGCCCTCCAGGGAGGCTTGGAACCCCGACCTCCCTGACCCCTGCTCCTCTCTTGAGAGCTGGGCCTGGACTATAGTTTCTCTTCACTTATTGACGTGTTTATTTTTCATTTGCCATTAAAACCATGTTGCCACTAACTCAGAGGCAATTCATTAAGGGCCATTTATCTTTTGCCGTGATATTTTACCCCTGGAGCCCAGTTCAGGACTGTTAAAAACAAAACAAAACAAAACAACACACTACATAGATACTCTGCATCTCCGAAGCTCTGCAGGGAGCACATTTTCTGTCCTACAACTCGGATGTGTGGGTGGGACCACAGACCATCGTTCCTCCAGGACCCCCACAGCACTTATGGGTCCTTGTCAGAGTTTCTGGAGGGAGTCTAATGGTTCAGCAGCCTGTGCCTCGGTCACTGAGCTGAACACCCCCTCCCCAAATCCCCAGGGCCACTGCGGATGCTCCTGGGGAAAAAGCAGGCGGCTGAGTGTGGAGTGTGGACGTACTTTCCGCTTGGTATTTATCTGTTTTCCCCAAAATGCAGCCCTGTGACGCTTGCAGCCTCAGAGGCGGCCTCTGCATGTTTTATTAAACATCTCTGATGGCGAGAGGGCGCAGCAAGACCAGTCCTGGCTGTCTTGGCTCCCTGGAACTCCAAGAAAAAACACTGGAAATTATTAAGATGATTTGTTAAATAATAGAAAATGTTTTTCATTTCCCAATTCCCAGCTCTTGCTAAAACCATCCTCCAGCTGCCTGCTTCTCATTCCTTAATATTTAGACTTATGGGCCAATTTGAGGGTATTTTCTCTTTCTGCCATGATTAATGCTTCTATGAAACAATGTCATCACAAGTCACCCACCTGCCCCGTCAGCCCGGCATCAATCTCGCTGGGCTGGGCGGTAATTTATGACTGGGGCCGGCAATTTGCAAAGCTAATGGGGAGGAGGGTACGGGCAGCTCGGAGCGCTGTCTGCAGCCTCGTCAGTCTCCTCCCCATTAGCAGAACAAATGGCACAGGGATCAGACATCATCTCCAAGGCTCGATAAATATTTTATCAGCCATAATGGAAATTGTCAAATTGATCTAATTGTACAATATGTTATCAGTGAGATATCAAAGGCGGCCTGGCCTCTGCCTGGACCTCCTCGGCTGCCCCCGCATGAGGACAGGAGTCAGGAGAGCCACAGCCGTCCGTCCAATGCTGTATGAGTGATACTCTGGCCACCATGGCCTGTTAGGGAGATGATAAATTCTGTGGAAATAAATGGCCTTATTCCCTTGTGCTTTGCTCAGCTTGACTTTTGAGAGGGAGGAGCAGAGAGAAATAGAAAGAGAGATGCAAGACAAACTGAAAACTTCCCAGAAACACTAGGTCTACCACTGGGTTCTCTCAACTTGAGGGAGGGGCAAGCTGGCCCCGGTCCCTCAATGGCTGTCGTGGACCCACCCAAGGCCCATGCAGAGGCATATGCTTCCCACAGGCAAAAGATGTATTTTCTTTTGGCCTTTGAGAGTCAGTGGCCGCAGATCCAGTGGTAACAAGCTCGTGCACTGTACACATTTCCTTGAGTTCAGGGTCAGGCCGTGAGTCTTCACCTGTGGGCACAGACTGGCTCTGGCTGAGCACAACCTCCAGTTTGCAGGAGCCACAGTGGTCACAAAATCAAAAACTACTTCTTCCTCCCCGCTCCATCTGGGGGGTGCTGGCCTTGTCTGCTCCTTCAGGAAGGGGCTCAGGTTGGTGGCGGTCAAACATCTTTCACAGCCAGGCAAGACCTTTTGATTTCTAGAACAAACAGCATTGTATCGTGGGCCTGGAGCAGATTTATGGAATCGAGTGAAAACATCTGGCCACGCCGACAGTGTGTGGGTCAGCCGGCCACGTGAGGGAGCCATCTGGGAGCTGGGCGTGGGGGCTGCCTCCTGGCTCCAGCCGGGGGAGCCAAGCAGTGGCTGCTGGCCTGGGCACATGGCTCCATCGGTGCCTTTATTGTACTTACGGAGTCGCTCTCAGGGCAGAGGCCAGGTTCTAGTACACCAAGCCAAGTGTGGGCATCTGACCCTGGCGTCTCAGGCTGATGCCAGAGGTGGGCCGTGTGTAGGCGTGGTGGGGTCCTGGACCTGGCCTGCAGCCTCCATGGGTCTTGTCCTCATGGACACACGGCCCAGGGCTGTCAGCCTTCCTCCCCCCTGGGTGCTGGTATTTACCTGGATGTGCCCCTTGCCTATGTGGCAGCCTGTAAATTCACCCAATTATCTGCCAGCTGAGCTGCTATGAGGGTTAGGGCAATGGAAATTGCTTTGACAATTTGTCAGGGCCAGGGATGGTCTATGCCCGAAATGGAAACCCAGGGTGCAGGCCCTGAGCAGCTGAGCCAACCTGTGCCCTACATGGGGCTTCCTGGGCAGCACTGGAGGCGGGACACAGGGGCAGAACACAGGTCCCTGTTAGGGAATCCAAAACAGTCTCCTGGCTGTTTCTCATTAGATCACCGGCTGGGAGCTTGCACATGCACACAGAAGCCTGAATTCTGTCTTTTCGGTGGCTGTCATTTTAAATAAAAATAAAAAGGGAGAGTGTGTAGTGCGAGGGGGCCGTGCAGAACGGCAGGCGGAGCCGAGTGTCCTGGGCTCTGGCTTTCACGGCCCTGCAGTTGGCCTCCCCATGTGCGGGCCGTGTGGATGGGGATCAGGTTTGGAGTGAGACCCTGGGATGCTGTCTGAAGACCTCACCACATCGCCCACCTGAGTGTGGATTCTGTCTCTCCTCTTCTCTCTCTTCTTATGACAGAACAATAATTTGAAACTATCTTTTATTCTCTGTGCAAATTGAGAGGACCCAGGAAAGGGCTGTGTCCCCTGTGCATCTGTGACCCCATGTGTGGCCAGGAGGGAGGGTGGGGCTGTGTATCCTGGGCATCTCTCCTGTATCTGCATAGCCAGGTCTTCAAGCTCACCAAGAGAGGGAGCAGAGGCTCCTCTGTGCCGGATTTAGCGGTGAACATGTGCCCTGTGACCTCCTTCCACCCACCCGGCCTATCTGCTATATTGCATTTCCCCCATTTCTTCTCTTTGGTTCTCTGGGGCCTGCCTACAGCTCTGCAGGCCTCAAGGGCCCTGACTGGGCCCTGGTAAGGTCAGGGGCTCAGGAGCACCAACCCTGGCAAATTTTGCTAAGGCCTGGCCACCAATGCTAACAGAGGGAGGGGGACATCCATTGTCCTTCCCAGGACCTAGTCTCATAGGCACTCAGCTCTGGGGGTGGGCAGCCGAGTCCCCAGGGAGAACAGATAGGTGCCAGCCACATGCGGTGGCACCAACAGCCTGGGCTTGGACCCACTGTCCTTTGCTCTGGGCAGCCCTGAGCAGTGAGTGTCTCCTTTGCCTAGGTTTTCTCACCCTGGAGGGACCAGCATGAGTCCTGAATCTTCACGTAACTTAGTCAGTGCCATTCACATGGGCCTGGTCCCAGGCGGCACTGGTATACACTGGGCACAGTGATAGCTGGGCAGTGTGGCTGAGTGGGCAGGAAGGAGGAGGGCTTCCCAGAGATGGATGGGCAGATGTGGGGCTGCCTGTCCCAGACCCTCACACTCTGTAAGGTGACCCCTGCCCTCCTTGTCTTGGGCAAGGAAACAGGACTGAAGCTGGGTTTGTACCTGCTCCAGCTGCCCCTGGCAAAAGATACTTTTCTTCCCCAAATTGTGTGGCCTCAGGAGTTTGTTAGGAGCTGAAAACTGAGACGTGGATATTCCTGTGTCAGCTCTGGTCCAGGGTGAGCCCTTGTCCTTCGACGCAGGGAGTCAGGGCCAGGGGGCAGGTAGCCAGGAGCCTGGTCCTGGGCCCTCCCCGCTGCCCCTGCCTGGTTTGTTAGGGGCTCTGCCCAGGGCACAGGCAGGAAACTGCCAGATGATATCCCCCAGATGACACCCCTACCCTGAGTTTGAATTTGTGGCTCTGAGTCACATGGAGGATTACACTGACCACCTGCAGAAGGATTGGGAGCAGCGATGTAGCAAACCTTGGCCGTAGTGGCAGCTCCCCATCCAGGCTGGCTGCTACTGTAGGATCTGAGTGGCTACTGAGGACTGGGTGGAGGCAGCTCTCACCTGCCCCAGAGCGGAGTGGCATTGTGGTGCACTGTGAGTGCCACCATGGCTCTGCAGGCAGGAACCTGGATAAAGACCAGGCTGGCATCTGCAGAGAAGCCCCTGGATGTTTTCTGTGGTGGAATAATAACTTTCCGGAGGGAAGCAGACTCTGGCCTCCTTGTCTTCATCTAGGGCACAATCAGGAAGGTCTCTCCCACATGCCCCAACTCCAAATCTTCCACTTCCCTCAGGCAGAAAATCAGATATGAGAACCCCACATAGCAGCATGTCATTGGGTCCCCAGACCAATGGCAGGGCAAGCAGACCAGGACTCACTCTCCTGGGTGTGTCCTCAGCTTCGCAGACAGTGAGGTCATGGCTGCCCATCCAGGGTCCTGATAGCCTCATTAGGAAGGTGCAATTTATCTTGCTGCGACCAATTAATTATCTAGTTAGTCCGAGCCAGCCTCTTCCCACACGTGGGCAGCCCTGTCCTCTAGGAGTCAGGCTGCTGTCCTCACAGTCATACAAATCACCCAGGTGTAAGCACCACCTGGGGAAAAGTGGGGCCCCTACTCACCCACCTTTGGTGTGCTGGAATTCTGGCCTGCACTGTCCCCATCCTGTCCACCCTATGTGCCTCCCCATATCTACATCCTTATCCCTCTGTGGGAACTGGGGTTCACCCACGAACGAGTCATTATTGACTTCACATAGACTTGAGGGCTTCTCACCAAGTAGCCCCACTCTGTAAAAGGGTGGGGATCCTCCCAGCAACCCCTGGCCTTGCTAGCAATGAGAAACGTACAGTCCCCTGGGGCTGAGGCAAGATACCAGAGGTAAATTTGAGGCTACTCAGGCCATGAGCTAGAGGGGCCAATGGCAGTGTCAGGGGCCAATGCCTGACTGGTGGGGCTATGGTACTGGCTGGCTGAGCCTCTCCTTGTCCTATCCCAAAAGTTCATCTGACATCAGAGGCCAGGGAGCCAGAAGCTACCCAGGGGCCCTGACTTCATGTCCCCAGCTTCATTTCCAGTTTGCTCTGTCCAAACCTGCAGACAGACTATTGAGCCAGGTGCAGCATGTGAGAGAGAATCAGGAGATGGAGGCTAAGGCTTGTGGCAGAGGAAGTTTTCTGTCATGTAGCGGGTAGGGAGGAGCAGCTGCTGGGCAGGCAGGATGGGTACATATGTGTCTGTATGTGTGTGTGTGTGCATGTGTGCATATATGCCCATATACATGAGAGAGGTGGAGTTGGACTTAATGCACTGGGGGCCAAAGCTCCCTTTTGAGGCCCTCAGCTGGGGTACCTGCCCACAGGGTATCACAGGCCATGACACAGGCTTTTTCTGTGGCTTCCTGCCCCACAACAGGGGCTGTTTGAGAGGTAGACAGGCACAGGCCAAGGCAACTGTGGTAGTTCTAGCCCTGTGTCCAGAGCCAGCTTCTCCCTAGTGCTGTGTAGGCATCCTTTGGTGGAGGTGGCCCTGCCCTATGGGAGCCAGCAAGGTTCTCAGGCCTGCCAGCTGGGTGGAGGACAGCACCAGGTTCCTGTAGAAGGAGGGCAGAGATGTGGGAGGATGGGCTGCATCTCTGTGGCCTCGGTGAGCTCATTGTGCTTGCTGGGTGTGTTCAGGATCTGCAGCCTAGCCCTGTACCTGGTGGTAGGGCCATTCCCCCTCAGGGTGCATGTCACCTGCAGTGGGCTTACTGTCCCTCTCTGTGCCTCTTTTCCTCAGACAACGTCTGGCCTTAGTGCTGGGTTGGTTTACATTCCTATGAAGGCTCTGCATGCTTTGACTTCATCCCAGGCTGTGCCAGGTAATGTGGAAGAGGTACTCTTCATGCCTTGGACTCCAGAGATCCTCTCTCTTGCTCATCCTTGGATACTTTAGAGCTTGTGTGTGGCTGGCTGTGGGGAGAGTGGGCTCATTTCACATCCATGAGTGGCTGTGGTCAAGGCCCTCAGTTCCCAGGGACAGCCAAGGTGACTATGAAGGCAGAAAGGGTGATAGTTCCTCTCTTCCCATGAGAACAGGGGTTTCTGTGTGGCCAGGGCTGCTGGGCAATGACTTTGAATTACCTTGAGAGCTTTGGTCAAGGCTTTGGCTCCTCCACACTGTCCACTGGGTCTACCTTGAAGGCCCAGCTTGTGTGCAAGAGCCTGGGCTGCAGCCAAGAAGCATCCTTTTGTGCCCAGATTTTTTCACTAGCAATAGACGAATTGACAAGCTCACTCACTAATGATCAAGAGCAAGAGAGGTTGGATTGTCAGGACATCGCCACACCCCTCAGGGAAGCCAGGAGCCCCGAAACTTTCTAGGCCCAGCCACCTGATGGATCAAGAGGCCAGACCTATGATCAGACCAGTGTCCATTCTGACTCCACCTGAGAAGGAAGGAGATGTCATGCTTGGAACAGCCAAAACTAACATCTTCCTGCATCTGGAGAATCTATTGTCTGCAAGATGAGACTAGCGTGCTGAGCCACCAGCATCCATCAACACAGGCAGTGGCCATAGGAAAGTGCTAAGCTTTCCAGAACTGTGTATTCACCAGGAAACTAAGGCTGTCACTTTGTCCAAAGAACAAGGCTTTAACCATAGCCAAAAGGCACACATACGCATGTATGCATGCCAGCAAACCAGCACCCCCACCTTTGCTCCTTGTGTTGAGATTCTCAAAAGGGAAGAAAACAAGTGAAAAGTTCCTTGTGAGACATATTAGCTCCATCCCAGCCAGGACCTGGGCAGAGGCAAGAGGACGACGCTGCCCAGCACTGCAACTCCATCCTGGACAAACACAGCACCGACCCCTGCCAGCTTGTTTGAGCCACCAGGAGTGAGTATGGTCAGAACTATTTAGCCAAAGGTCAGCTGATTTCCTCCAGACCCTCCAGGGTCTTGAGAAGATGTAGTCCAGCTGTGGGCTGGTGAAATTCACCCAAGCCAGGTGCCTCCCAAAGAAGCTCTTCTGGGCCTCCATCTTGATGTCTAGGAGCCAGGTCTGCCCTAACTCTTCTGGAGAACTTGCCACTTGGCTGATGACAGCTTTTTAAACCTTGGAAAGGGAAGCCTGCCTTGGGGACAAGATACCACACTCCTGGAGAAGAAGAGGACTACAAGGACACCCTATATCCACAGAGACCATACAGAGGCCCTGGCTGTATGGTCTCCACATTGGGGTCCTCTTTGCTGGTGGGGAAAGGGAAGGCAAGTGATCCCTGAAGAGTCCTTGGACAGTATTGGGAATAGTGGTCTGTCAATTTCTGTTTGGAACACAGAAAATAAGGCCGTTGATTCAAAGACTGTGCTTATTCATCTGTGCATCTACCTACCTGTCCAACCACTCATTCATCCATGCCTCTATCCCTTCAATCATGTATCCATCCATCCATCCATCCATCCCTCAGTCTGTCCATCCATGCATCTCTCCATCCCTCCACACATCCATCCTGCAAGAGCACCCCAGGATGTCAGCTACCCGCTGTGTTCTGGCTGCCTAAGGCTCTGAGCAGGCCCTGCCTTCCATCCTCACTCTCAATAATGAAGCGGGCTCTGAGGAATGGCAACTTTTTCCCAGAGTGGACACCTGCCACTGTGCTGCCTCTTATGCAACTGAAAACATTCCTCAGGGAGCTTGTTTCTGTCTGGCATCTTGAGCATAGAAACCATGTTCATCCTCAGTAGCACCACACTGCTGCCTGCCTGGAGTCTGCACTTTGCTGTGAGGACTCACCCGGGCTCACCTCGATGTGGCACCAGCACCCTGAATCTCCTGATCAGAAGGAGCTTCCCCCACTTTCTCCCACCAGCCCAAGGAGGAAAGACAGGCTGTGAGCATAGCTTTCAGGAGCCACTGCAGAGGCCATTGCTGAAAGACCCATTTCCCAGACAGTGTCCACAGAGCTCGCCAGCGGCCTGAGCCAGCTCCCCTCTTCTCAGCATGAGACTGGGCTGACCTCACACTGGGCCTTGGTGGTCAGGTCTGCAGTGCCCAACCTCTCTCCACCTCTGGGGACCTGCAGCTTCCTTGGATGTGAGCACATCTTGAACAGCGAACACTGGGTGCTGGAGAGGCTGTAGGTAGGCTGAGGCAGAAGGGCCCTAGAGTGCTTACAGCAGACTCTGGAGTCCAACCTGGGCATGTGCACGAATGGGCATGTATACCTGTGTGTGTGTGTGTGTGTGTGTGTGTGTGTGTGTGTGTGTTTGCTCTGTGCAGCACTGATGCTGAGAACAAGCACCATGTTCCCCTGAAGCCCAGCACGGCGGTTATGCAGCCAGTAGGCAGTTGTCTGGGGTACAAGGTATGCCTGCCCTTGTGGCTCCTCGCACAGGTGGTCCTGGGCTCGGGCCTGTGGGAAGAACCCTTCACTCACTGTAGGGGAAAAGGGGGAAAGGAAAATGGCTGAGAGAGTATCTTTTCAGAGGCTGATCCTTAAGCTGGCAACAGTTTCCTTCGCCACCATTTGGTCCCGGAGAGCCCCGCTTCACCCTTCCGGAAAAGGCAGTCCTGTTTGGATCAAAAAATAATTAGCTGGGCTTTAAGTGGGGGTTTCAAGTACACATTTAATTTACGCTGATTAACAGTCATACGCTCAGTAAACACCAGCTGAACACTGCGCTTGTACCCTGGAGAAGCGCGGAGAGCAAAGTGATAGAGAAGGCGCAGTGAATACACTGTTTCCATAACGGGCAATTATATTAATAACATGCAGCACTTGTCTTAAAAAATTCAAATTAATATGTGCATGTCTACACCACCATCCGTCCTCACAACTTTTGATTTAGCGTGTTACCAGGGAGTCTTCCTCGGCAAGCTCTGCTTTAAAGAAAGCCGCAGCTTCTGAAGCAATTAGGCTGATGAGCGGCACACGGAGTAGAACCAGCCGAGAGCTTGCTCCCTGCTCCATCCAGCCACCGTCCTGAGCTCGTTTGTCTGAGTTCCTGATTTTAGAGCTGCGGAACCCGGTGGGTCCAGCCACTGTGCCCTGTTTGTTGCTGTCCTGGGGATCTGCCCAGCGACCCAGCAAGTCCCTAAATGGACTGACGAGACTGCTGCTGGCTGCACACTCTCTCTCGGGGCGATGGTCACTTTGGGGCCAGTGAACACCGGGTGGCTGATATCAGGAGGGACAGAGCTATCTGCTGCATGGTAGCCTTTTATAGGCTATGAGAGGCTCAAAACTCAAGGGGAAAGGTGTTAGTAGGGGTGTCATTAGGATAGGACCGCAGCGCAGGAACTGGGACAGCCGCTATATCCCAGTCCCAGACCTCTTGCTCCAGCCTCTGGGGCTTCTCTATCTGCCCTGCAGCCCTAGAACCACCTCATTTCAGCTTCCCGAAAACTGTGCTTGCCCCATGCTGGCCTGTAAGGTAAGCAAGTCCCGAAGGAGTCCAGGTTAGGGTACAAGCAAACACCAAGCCTCAAAGGCCCCTGTCAGGCCAGTAGGGGGACCAGTGTGGAGGGCAGGGCTGCCCAGTTGGGGGAAGCACTTTTGGAAACTGCCAGGAAAATTTCTCTGCTTCATGTATGGGGAGAGAGAAAGAAATTCAAATTCAGTCTTAAACAAGATAGCAGAAAGAAGTCTGTGGATCATAAGAGTGAATGAAGGTTTTGCATGAGTCCACTCTCATCCCCATGGGTAAACTCTCACCTTCCAGGGGCTTCCTTCCTATTAAACCCACTTGATCGGGAGCACTGGGGCCCAGTCTGGCAGCCTCAGCCTCACAGGCCTCTCCTCAGAGCCACCTTGGTTCTGCCGTCTCTGCTGATCTCCCGAGGAAGGTCCCCGAGGAGCCCCCTCGCAGCGTCCTGTGCTGGCCGGCGGCTGGTGACAGCTCTGCTGCCTCTCGAGGCAGGTGTTGGGACTGGGGCCCTGGCTCCTTCGTGGAGGGCTTGGAAAGTACAACCAGCTTGGAAGAGGAGCTTGGCTGTGGGCTTGGACCGTGGCCATGGCTCGGCCACTAGTGACCGGCACCATCTTCATGGCACTTTGGGTTTTGGGTCGCGGCATTATGGCCCTGTCATCTGTGTTGTCTCGGTTGGTCTCGCAGTAAGCGAACTTGCTTGGTGGAGTTCTGTCTGGGAGAAGAAAAGGGCTGCTCCATTGTTCGGGTGCGCCTGCTCCTCTCCAGGACCTTCCATCTGCTTCCTTTTCCCTTTCCCTTCCTCCGAATTGAGCGGCATGTCACCGCAGCTCTGGCTGGGGAGGGCGAGGGAAAGCAGCCCCCCCCCCCCGCCTGCCCCCAGTTTCGCGGCTCCTGAAAAATGAGACCACTTCAAACTGGCCGGCTGGGTTCTACTTTGCAAAACGGGCTTGCCTTTGGGGGAGCTGGGGGAGCGAATGTTTTGTTTTTATTTAAATAAAATCTAGGTGGCTAAAGGGCTTTCGATTCAGTGAAAGACCAGCCCGACCTCCGGTCCTCCTCCGCTCAGGAGTGAAGTTGATTTTGTTTTTCCTTCCCCTGACCCTGTGGGAGGGTGGAGGCCACTCTGACACTACCCTTGTTCTCTTCAGAGCTGTTGGGCGTAATGGACTTCTTTAAATTAATAATGCGCAGAAGGAGATTTACAACACATTGCTCAAATATTGTCTCTGCCTTTTATTCATGCATTTGTCACTGTGGCCTCTAATGGAGGTGTGCGGGGAAGGGATAAATAATGAAGAGAGAAAACAGCTCTGTCATAATCCAGGACCATTTGCAAATTCATCACCGATATTCCTGGAGAAGGAAGGACAGAGGAGATGACAAATATCCCCCAGCACTAATATATCTCCTTGATTTCCTCTCCCATCTATTCAGATAACCCACTTTGAGCTATGATAGAATGGGTCCTGGCGCCCTGAGCAACAGTTGGGGCCACTGCAGCTCCCAGGACGCAGGACCCTCCCTGTGCCTCCAACTGTGGTCCTTTGAATTTTAGCTGAGATCAGTGTGATTTTAGGTGAACTTTGGGAAAGACGATTCTCGGAGCAGAAGTGATCAAAGCTGATTTCTGAACAAATCCCTTCTCTGGGAACTGACTGTTACTTCTGTTTTTGTGGCTGGATTTGTGTAAGTCAATGGCCACCATTCAAAAGATGCAATGACCCCAAACCAAATCAATATGTTCAAAAGAAAGACAAAATATTTTTTTGTTTGGAAGGATTTTGTTGGCCAGTGTCTCCCTCTTCCTGGGGATATGCATTTAAGATCTCTCTCTCTCTCTTTCTCTCTCCCTCTCTCTCTCTCTCTCTAGTTTTAACTGACAGGAACTGGGAAGGGGGAGACAGAAATATACTTTGGGGATTTGTTTCTCTGGACTGAGAGTGAAGCCCCCAGCCCTTCAGCCTTGGGCAGGGCTCCCTCTGGGCTCTGCTTTCCCTGCACAAGCTGAGGCCAAGCCTCCAAGTCGGATCTCGGAAACTGCGTCTAGTATCGGACTTGATATTAGCCTAGGAAGGAAGCAGAGCTGCTGGCTTCCACCTAAGGCTCTGTGCCGGCTAAGGGGCCTGGGGACCCAGAATGAGTGTCGGCTCTGGCGGATGCCTCAGTGCGTGGTAGTGACCCAGGGCTCCTCAGGGTACAGGGATGGGGAGGAGATTGGAGTATCCAGCCGTGGGTTTGCACACGGCTCCGTGGTGTGGGTCAGGGACTGTTTGGGCAAAGCAGGCATGAGGAGGGGCGGGAGTCCCGGGCAGGGGGTTCTGGCACCTGCTGGGTTGAGCAGCCCTTTCTCAGAGCAGGATGTGAAGGTATACATTTGCTCGGCAGTGACGGGTGCTCAGATTCTTAGAGGGGAGGGGCCGGCCTAATCGGATAAAATACAGGATGCTGGTCCAATTTAAATTCCAGATGCTAGCCCAGAATCTCTCAGGATAATGCATCCCACACCGGGGCTGTGTTTTCTGTATTTCTGTACCTGAATTTATTGATTGTGTTTAGTGTTTTCTCTAGCGGCTATACTCCCAACTCTTTACCCTTCCTCGATCCCTTTTGGAAAGAAAAAAGAACTCAGACTGATTCCGTACAGAAGCAGCCTCAGGCTGTTTGGTAGGGCAAGGGCTTGGGCAGGATTCCAGACAGCGAGGACAGGGACCTCAGACCGTGGCAGAGCTATGGGGTGCAGATCAGAGGCGGGGTTGCCGGGCTGCCACGAGGGTAAAACCACAAGGCTGGGACCCTCCCTGGAAGCCCAGGTTCTATCCTGCTGGACTTGGATGTGATGGGCAATCACTCGGGGACTGTAGGTGGGACCCTGATGCAAAAGATGACTCCAGCCAGGACACGGAGATTGACCTGCCAGGGCCACCTGTTTCCCTGTCATGCCTTTTCCTTGACACAAATGTGACTTGTACATTATAAAAATGATAAAAGTATAAATAACAGAAATAACATGGACACTTTGGTAGCACATATACTAAAATAATAAAAGTAACAAATGCTCCGTGCTGAAAGTCAGGCATGTGCTCCAAAAATGAGAGTTGAGTACTCCACAGGGGATGGATGTGGCCTCTGTGTCTACATCTCACATGCAAGGATGATTCCTCCCATAGCACAGCAGGACCTGTGGGGACACGAGCTTGCCGCCCTCTGCACTCTTGGAGCCCCTCGTGTAAGCAAACACAGGAGTCCTGGCACATTCCTGATCTGCCCACGTTGAAGACAGCCAGACAGTCCAACTCAGGTCTCACCTTCAATGGGATGATTTTTTCAAGGAGGAAATTTGACCTAATGTGAATTTCAGAGTTCCTTTGCAGTCAGAGACTACATCATGATTATTTAAATTAGAAGCCTTTTAAAAAAATATTTAGAGGAAGGTTTTTTTTTTTCTTTTCTCATCTATACCTAAGTTACTGACATTTCTGTATTTTTTGAGTCATTTTAATTTATTCTTTCATTTAATTTATTCTTTCATTTCAGTCTTCAGGGACTGAACCCTGGGTCTTATTTTTTTTTATTTTGAGACAGGGTCTTGACAGATCACTACATTGCCCAGGCTGGACTTGAACATGCATTTCTTCTGCCTCAGCCTCTGGAGCACCGATTTAAGAAGCTTGTGCCCCACAGCTGGCTTAAATTTTATAACTGGTGTTTCCTGTATGTGTGGACCGGGGGCCTCAGCTCTCACACAGGCTCTGACTTTGCTGTGTGATGATCATGGGCCAAACCAGCCGTTATGTGAGGAAGGGGGGGCTAGACCAAGCAGTTGTTGAACATTTTTGTTTGAAAAGAATAGAAAGTCAGCCCTACTCATAGCCCAGGGCAGCCACTCGCCCAGGGGTCTTGACTGGTACATAGACAGATTGTAGGAGGTGGTGAGAGCCCGAGCTGCTGGCTGCGTCTCTTCCCTGTGCCAGGCTGCAGCATGGCCCTGCCGGGTGTCCCTGCCGGGGGCAGGGAAAGATGTTGCCCCATGTCCTTCCAGAGCACAGCATAGACCAGCACCTCTGATCCAGGTGTGGGCCTCGCCCCAGGCTTGCTTACGTGTCTCCCCGTGTCCTTGTATTCAGTCCTTGTGCGTCTTTGTGCCCTGGTCCCCTTATGAGAACACCCTCACAGGATGAGACCCCACAGCAGTAGCATAGTCTGCCTTGATGACCTCTTTGATGGCTCTGTTTCTGAACCCAGAGCCCGGCCTAGATATAGTCACTGTCCGGGGAGCAGTGTGGCAGAGGGGCAGGCCAGTGTCCCAGCACAGCCCAGGGTGGGGAGGGCACAACCCTATCAGAGCGAGTGGCAGGTAAGCAGCCAGATACTGTGTAGATGTGCACTTGGTGTGTTTTGGCCCCTCTTTGAGTTGAATGCATGGGACATCCTGGCACTAATTGATGATCTGTTGTTTACTGGAAATTCAAATGTCCAGGCTCCAAAACCAAAGTCCTCGCCTGTGGTCTGGAGAGCTGAGCAGGCACAGCAGGGACCCCAAGCAGACCCTGGTTCCCACTGTGTGGCATTTGGCCAAGCCAGGGAGGCATGACAGGGCAGGATGGAGAGGGGACGTGTGGCTGGCTGGCTCTAGAACCCCATGCCATCATCCTTCGTGCTTGGGGCACAGGGTGCCTAAAGGTGTTGGCCCGAGAGCCAACTTACTTGCTTTTGGCCCACCTCTCTCCATGACAAGTTAACATGGTATTTGCAGGGCTATGTTTGTGGTGTATTTCTGGTATTTGTGACTCTTCACAGCAGCTTCCTGGTGTCTTGGAGGATGTGAAGGGACAGTAACCTTTGGACCCTTTTACCCAGGGTGAGGATGACACGATAGACCACCTGGCACCATGGAACAGTCAGAGATAACTTTCTGGGCAGATGGTAGGGAAGGGGAAGGACAGTACTCGGATCCTGTCCCACCTCCCAGCTTTACTTGCTGTTAGGTGCCCCTGGGTGGCTTTGCTCCTAGTGCCCGCTCACCACTCCTAGCACCCCGCAGTGGGCACTCTGCCATCAGACTGCCAGGTGTTGCAGCTGAGGGTCAGAAAGCTTGAGCACCTGTCTAGGGCTGTACAGCATGTCTGCTCTGGGCCTTGATATGCTGTTCTGTGGCCTGGATGCCTGTGGGATCCAGTTCTCCTGTGGTGTCCAGTTGTGCCCTTTGTTCCATGCACCCTGAGCTCTCGGCCAGAGAGGGTAGAGGCAGGGATATCTCGCAGCTCAGAGCCCGCAAGGCACACTCGGCTCTTACCAAACACACAAAATGCACTCGAAAGCGTTCAGGGAAAAGTTTACTTGAAACTTGGCCCCAGCACAGGCGAGGGTTCTTTGTTTGCTGGTCACAGCCACACGGAGTACAAATCGAGGTGGTTTCCCACATCTTGTCAAAGGACAGCATTTCCTCTTTCCTTTCTCCTTGGGCTGATTAGCGGGTCGGGCAATGGCGTGAGGAGATGTTGGGGGTAGGAAAATGGGGGTCATTTTGGAAAACCTCTTTGTGGATGGGTCGGGAATGGGGAGAAAATGAATAGTTATAAGCCCATTTCCATAGAAACTGTCTCATTATCATGCTGGCTGCCCGCTGGACGAGGCAGGGCTTCCTGCCAGCTAACGGGCTGCACAATTAAGTGTCCCCTGCCCGCCCGCCCGGTGCAGAAGAGCCGGTCAGCAAAGATGGCCCCAGCCCCAGCACGCCCAGCAAGGAGGAGCAGGACTCCAGATCTAGAAATCACAGGCGTCTGTGTGGAACTTTTCCCGGCTGTGAAGCGCCCAAGCAGGCTGCTCTCGCCCCAGGACCGGGTCCAAGCATAGCCACTGTTTATGGAGCCACCACGACTGCCTTCCCTTGAATTTTTGCTGTACTCCCTGTGAGCCCCTGAAGACGCTTAACAAAAGAAATGGGGACAATTAGGCTTAAAATCGCTTCCTTGGCAGTGCCCTTTGTGTTCCCGGTGACATGGCAGGGCCCCTCTCGGGAGGCACTTGGTCACAAACCGGAAACATGCGGGTCTTTGCCTGCAGCTCCCTTCTGCATCTGCCGCCCCAGGTCCGAGAGCCCAGCCCACACATGGCACCTGCGTGCTTTCCCAGCAAAGTCACTTGTGCTTAGCTATGTCACCGCGAACACATGGCTGGCTGGGAGAGGATCTGACCAGAGCCAAAGAGAAGTGGGGGCGGCTGTTGCGTTGTGAGGAGCCCCATCCCCAGAACTAGCTTGTTGTTTCATTTTGAATTGTTGTAGAATATGCACCACGTAGCATTTTGGGCATTTAGCCACCAGTGCGCTGTTCTGTGGCAGGACACTGGCCTCACTCTGTCACATACATTCCCAGCTCCCACAGGACCCCTGGGCTGTGGACAGTGGCCCAGCCGCCTGCCCAGCAGCCCTCTTTGCTTCTCATCTTTATGATTGTCTGGCTCAGGCTTTCCAGATGGAGAATCCTCTCCTGTGCCAGGAAGCCAACACGATCCAAGCTCCTGTGAGATCCCTGCTGGGCAGCATGGTCCCTCACCGCTTCCTCCTGGTCAAGGTCACAGGCCCAGAATTGTTGTCATCCTGCGTTTATTAAATGCCCTTTCCTGGGGCTCTGTGGGAGGCCTGGTTCCGAGAGTGTTCCTGCTCCCAGGAAGTGAGTAATTCAGAGTGACAGTGGCCAACTGTGGAACAGGAGGCCATGTGCTGACTGATGTGCAGAGGTTCCAGCTTTCTAGCACAGGAAGTGCTGGCAGCTCAGGGTCAGGGGTCAAGGATGAGAGCAGCAATGTGTGGCATCGTCACTCCCACCACTCAGCCCTGGCCCCAGTGCCCAGGCAGACCATGTGAATCTGTTGGGTTTGTACAACTCAGCCTGCATAAGTGCCTTCCACTGCCCAGAACTCAGTGGACTGTCCAAAGCTATTAAGCAAAATCAGCACGTTAACCTCACGATGCCCTGGCGTGGTGGCATCTACTGTGACCCAGGACCCTTGGGAGCTAGCTAAATTGAGAAAATTTTTTTTAAAGGAAAGAAATTATTTGCAGCCAAAATGCTTCCTTAACTGGGAAAAAAATCAGTAAGAATAAATGGGCAAAACATTAGAAGTAGTAAGAGTTAATAATATTATTGTGCAGTAATAATCAGCTGTGTATTAAAATACTAACCACAAGCTCCTAGAAGCTGGAGAAGATGACACTCTTAGAAATGGAGTGTGCAGTGTGTCCCTCACACTCCATATATTCCTGCCCATCCTTGTGTGTTTTTAGTAGTAGTTAAGGACACCACGGCCCCACCCCCCAGGAAAGGCTGCCTCTCCACATAGCTGATAGGTGGCTAGCTGATGACTGTGTTCAACATCTTCTTCACCTTCCCTCCAGCACCACCAGCATTGTCTCAGGTCAGATTACTGCCTAGTTACCCACCTGCCTTCCTTAGGCTGCCACGATAGAGCACCACAACTGCTAGGCATGATGGTGCATACCTGCTCTCCTACCACTGAAGGCTGAGGCAGGAGAATGACAAAGCTTGAGCCCAGCCTGGGGAATTTAGATTGGGGGCCCCCCCTACAATAATGCACTTTCCTCTTTCGAACTCATACCAGCAGGGAACTTGCTTGCAATAAAATCCCAATCTAGTATGCTGGAGAATAGGACTCCCACACATGAATTTGGGGGGCACAGGGCAGCTCCCTGCAGTGAATGGGTAATATCTACCTTCATAATGCATACCAGGGCAGTCTTTCCATGGCAAACACTGTGGTCAGCCAAGTTGTCAGGTGGGCACTGCCCCCAGCTGTGCCCGGTGGCCCTTGTGCCAAGCCATCTGCTGCTGGGCCCAGAGAGCTGCATCTCCTGCGGCATCCAGAGGCCATGGCCTGGTGGGTGACATGCCACTCAGACATCCGGCCGGCAGTTTAAGTACAACGTGCCATAAACAGAGGAGCTCATTTGTTTTCATGGTTTTTCTAAGGTTCAAAAGTGATTGGAAATAATTTAGGTTTTCTGGAGTTGGTGAACAGCATAACGGGCAATTTGAGAAGACAAGGTCCTAGGAGCAAAGGCTTTCGCCTCCTTATTCCCGATCCCTACAAACACGACCAATGCAGGCCGCTGAGGGGTTGAGTCTCTTGTCTCCTGGGCCCAGGTAGCCGGCAAGAACACCAGGGGAGAACTCCGTCGGCGAGAGCAGCTGGGCTGGAGACTGGAAACCAGGCCAGTGTCCGTTGTGGGCACGGGCTTACAGCATGTGAGGGTGCTGCTGTGGGGACGGGCAGGTCCCTTGTGGCAGAGTGCTTACTGCTAGGGGGCACATGAGGGATTGCTCACTAAATGCTGGTGGCAGGCAGTGGCTTGGTCAAGCGAGCTGACCCACAGGGAATGAGGTCACTGCTGAGTGGTGATCAGTCCAGGGAGAGACTGTGCTGGGGGCAGTGGGGACAGAACAGAGGCCCCAGCAGGAGCCAGAGTGCTCCCTGCATGTCAGAGTAGGCAGGCACACACTGCGAGTCCTGGACCTGGGGACCCTATGCTGTTCCCATGTCTGGGGCCACACAGCTATCCTTTCCTACCTGAGTGTGCAGCTGCCTGGCCTCTGCCAGGTGACTCAGAGCCTGAGGACCTTCTCCGTTGGGCCTCAGACTCCATAACAGGCACCAGGGCCTCTTCTGCCTGGCCCTCCGAGGGGAGACATATGTCACATGCAGTAGTCTGCAGGGAGCACCCAGTGGGCTCAGAGAAAGCAGACCACCTGGTGGGAGACATAGGCCCACTTCCTTCTTCAGCGACCATCCCCCTGGTGTCAAATGCTCTTCAGAGCATGAGTGCAATGAACATGGAAAGGGGCTGCCGTGGGCATCTAGAGCAAGGTGGCAGGAGATGTCTCCTTGCTGATCTTTCCTGCACCCATGTCTGAGCTAAGCAGGGACACTTGCCTCACTTTCTGTCTGGCTGAAAATCATTAACTGCCAGGAAATCATGGATTTCCAAGCCTGGCTTCCCCACAGCCTTCCGCTTAGCAGAGGAAATCAGACTGAGGCGGCAGGTAATGAGGACCAGCCGGAGGAGTGCTGCTCAAGTGCAGCAAAGCCCAGCACTGGGTGCAGAGGCCAGGCTTGCCCCAGACCACCCCTTAGGGCAGCAGGGACGACTCCGGACAGTGATGTCCTGCAGGAACACCAGTTTCTGTCACCTCCTGGTTTGACTCCTTTATATTCAGGCCTTCTTGGGACCCAGAAGAATCCTCAGAGTGGGTACTCCAAGCGTCTGGGTCACACAGCCTGCTCCCCTTCCATATTCCTCATCTCCAACCCGTTCTGAGGGTGGAGAGAGTGAAAGAAATCAGGGCTTCGGCCTGGGCTGGCTGGGACCTGAGCCTTCTTGTGAGCCCACGTCCCAACAAAGTGGAGTTGTCACCAGGCAGGCCGGTCCTGGGGGCTGTGAGTAGGGTGTAGACACTACCATAATGCCCCATAAGGACTTGGCCAGAGGTCACGCAGCTGGACACCATGGAGAAAAGAGTCACATGCCGTGAGCCCCGCCCCCCTCCTGCCTCCACAGGAGCCACTGCAGGAAAGAGCCCCTGCTGCAGGGCGACACTGCTGATACCACCAGCAGCATGCTCATGAAAGTGGTTCATCCAGCGCTACTGTAGAGAAGTACAGGAGTGGAGCCCAGCAGGGGAAGACCTCAGCTGGCACACAGACGCCTGCAGCTCCATCCCTGGGACAAGCTGGGCAGGATAAGGAGTCACAGTCAGCAAAATGGGTCAGATTGCTCGGTGTGTGGTTGGGGAGCGGTGAGGGGTCAATCTTCACCCTGCAGGCCCTTTCTCCCTGGAGCTCCTGTGGAGTCAGGCAGTTGGGCCTTGGTGTCACCTCACGAGCCCCGGCCACACGGATCTGTGGCGTCCTGGTGAAGGAACAGGTGGAAGGAGTGCCCAGACCCATAAGTGAGCTGCTAATGAGGAAAATTAGGGAATGTGCTGAAGCATAAAAAATGAGAAGTCCAGAGAAGGAAGACAAATGGATGGAGAGTTGCCCCGGCCCCACCTCCCCTCGGGATTTCAAACCTGGGTGTCACCTGGGCTGAAATCTGGATCTGACAACTGGGTTAATGTGAAGAAATTGGTCCAAAGTGTAGAGATAGCTAATTGGATGGCTGTGTACAAGATGGTGGGGGGGTGTCAGGGCTAAGAGGATGCGGGGCTGCCCGCCGCCTGTCCTGCCGTGGGGAGTGCTCTGCTGTCGTTGTTCCACTATCCCTCAGAAAGGCCTGGCAGGTGGCACTGTCCTCCTCTTAGGACAAACAGATCCTAGAGCCAGGGGTCCCTGCCCACAGGTGAACCCCCAGCTGTGTCCTGGAGCAGGTTCAGGCCAGTGCAGGGAACCCTGGGCTGCAGCTTTGGATTTGAGTTCTGAGAGATGAATTCCATCGCCACAAAAGAGAAATCCCAAGACCCAGGCTGTGAGTGCTCAGCATTTTTGTTTTGTTCTGTTATTTGGAGATGGGAACTCATTAAATACTATAGGCTGACCTTGAACTCACTATGTAGCCCAGGCTGGCCTGGAGCTCACAGCAATCCTCCTGACTCCAGCCTCCTAAATGCTAGGATTACAGGTATGTGCTATCACCCCTAGCTCTCAGCATTTCACTTGGGAAAGCCTGGGTCTTGCCCATGTCCTGGTATGAGTCATTTTCTTCCCTGAGCTCCTGTGGCTGCTGTCACAGTCGGGGACACCCAGAGTGTTGTCTGTGAAGGTCTGTGCTCCTTCCCCTTCACCAAAACACCAATCTGGGCCTCAGGAGAAACAAAGGTACATGAAAACCTGGTTTCATGAACACCCCGACACCCTTCCAAGTGTGTGTGGGTGGCACGTGCTGTTAGGAGAATCTTTAAGCCGAACTCTTCACCCCAAGTAGAGGCTGAACCCCAAGGCTTTCTTTGGGACACAGGTGAGGGCACATGAGTTCAGAAGCTTCAGCCAGCCCTGGGCTCTGGGGTCAGAATGTGCACCCCTGGACCCCCTTCAGTAGCTCACAACAGGGGCAGGTCCCAGCCTCGCCATGCCTCCCTCTCCTGACCGTGAAGGAGAGTAGCAGCGTAAGGCCTGCAGGTGGGGATGTGCAGATGAACAAGTGTGTGCTGGAGTGGCTGCCCTGCCTGGGCAGGCAGGGTGACAGCACAACAGACAAAAAAAACAACAAAGAAACGCCTGGGGCCCTTTGCCCGCCTCCCGAGGCCAGCACTGCCTGGCTGGCTCCAGGCTCCACCAGCCTTGTGAAAATCTCAGCACAGCAGGGCAGGGCGGGCACCCTGCAGCCCTCGGCACCTCCTCTCCCGGGCCGCGTGTCCTCAGGCCGTGCTCGGGTCAGTGGCAAGCTAACGCCTTTGTCAGGGTGATTAATAGTGGTGGGGACTGTCGTTAATTCACTGCCTAATGGCGGGGCCGGCGTGCTCCGCGTAATCGGGTGATGTATGTGGGGAGCGCGCACCTCGTGGCAGAGGTGAAAATCATTTCGACAAGTCAAATATTGTCACAGGGAACAAATGGCTCTCCCTGTTAATAAAAATTAATGAATTTTTTTCTTTCTTTCTTTCCTCTTTTTCCCTCTCTCCACTGGGCTGCTAAATGAAGCCGTGAGTGGCCAAGCAGGGAGAGCAGCTTGGTGGAGTTAAGCACTTTATTTGATGGTTAAAACTATAAATGTCTTTATTAGGGCAAAAGGTGGCCGCGGGGCTGGCACTAACCCAAAGCCCTCTGGAGAGGTCGTTCCCAGGCGGGAGCAGAGGGTGTCCTGCTCCTGGAGGGAGGCTATCATTCCCGAACCTGCTCCTGCCCCGACGGTGTCCTGAAGTTGTGATTGTGACTGTGGCTGACTGCTCCAGCTTTTGGGACCCTGAGAGCCAGACCACAGCTGGCATCAGCTTCCTGCAGAGAGCCTTGGTGCCCCTGCCCAGCCTGGGTGGCAGAAGGGCAGGTATCATGTCTCAGGGGGCTTACATTTGTGGGTAGCTTCAGCAGGGCAGCGAGCCAGCCTAGAGGAGGTAAGACCTGGGGTGCCAGGTGGTAGAGAACCCCCCCCAACATGGTGACAAAGCTACTCTGGTGGCTCCCATCCCCAAGGCTGGGCTGAGAGGCCTGGGTGGTCCTGCTTCTGTCCCTGGTGCAGACCCTGAGCACTGTCAGGAACCCAGGGCCCTCCTTGCCTTCAGGGGACCAGGCCTGTCACCATTGGCAGGGCCATGTTCCACCGCTACCTATCTGCCCAGCTTCACTGTGCTGCTCAGACTCCGCATCAGGAGCCCGCCCATGATCACTCGGCATTGGGAGGCTCTGGCTGGTGACAGGACTCAGAGAAGCCTAGAGCAAGGGTGACCCAGTCCCTCAGGGGCCCCAGCCTTGGAGCCCTCCCAGGCTAAGGGGCAGGTACCCAAGTCCTCCCTTCCTCTCGCAGTCTCTATTGGGGTGGCATTTGTTTACTTGTAGTGTGACTTGCTCTGGCCTGTGAGTGGCAGCCACAGGCCCGGCTGGTAGGAACTAAAGAGATAAATATGTCTATAAATAGTTTGGTGGCGGTTGTCACGGCGCTTGCTCAGCATTTAACCCCTTGCTCCTCCAAGTGCTGCCTGGGCAGAGGCAGGGGAAGCAAAGCGGAGAACAGAAATCACAAGTGCTTTCTTTCCTGCCTGTGCCCAGCAGAGTGCATTCTGTCCTCAGGGCACCTGGTTTGCTGAGCCTCCTGAGGGCACCTGGCAGGTAGAGCTGGTTGCTGTGGGGCAGGAGACCATCCTGCCCTGGTACTTAAGGCTTCTGGGTACAGCATCGCAGGGCTATGTGCGCTAGACAGGGGCTCCCCTCAGGTCTTCCCTGGCTGTAGCCACTCTCCCCCTATTGTCTTCAGCTGCACAAACCCAAGGTCCTCATGATTCTGCTCAACCCACAGGGCTTTGCCTTCTCCCTCAGGAAAGACCCCAGGACCCTGCAATGCCAACCAATTCTTGCTGGGTATCCTGGCAGAGCCCAAGGAAACCTTGCGGTGTAGAGTTGTCCCCAGTCTCTGAGGCTACCAAGTCCTGTCACCAGCCAGAGCCTCCCAATGCCGAGTGATCATGGGCGGGTTCCTGATGCAGAGTCTGAGCAGCTCTCAGATTTGGGGCACTCTGGATCCCCACTTTCCCCCAGCATGGGAGCCACTGCCCAGTGGCATAGGCTGTGCTTTTTCCATGGTCCTGGGAGACCTGGGAGGCTGAGAGGCTGGAGGATGGTGATGCTCTGCACAGCCAAAGCCTGCTGCCTATGGGGCCAGGTACGTGGGCAGCTGGCAGTCACAGTGACAGCAGAGCCGAGACAGGATCACCTCTCGCTGGGGATACCATGGTGCTGACTTGCCGAGAGTCTTTGGGTTGGACTGCTCCCTTGTTTACAGGGGACAGAGATCCAGGAGGCACCTGGCTCCCCAAGCTCCTGCCACAGCCCCAGTGCTGCACAAAAGAGTGGAGGACATCACCATGGGAAGCAGAACTGCCTGGAGTGAGGAGTCTGGCCTCCTTCTGAAGCGGGCGTCAGGCAGTGCCCGGCATCGATCGGGCAGCGGACTCCACCAGAGCCAGTTTTACTTTAGTAGGAAGCTGTTGGGACTTTCTTCCCAGGTGATGGATTCACAGGCGTTTGCACACCTACACTCACTGCAGCATTGTGCACAGCAGCTACAGCAGCATGACCTAGCCTTCAAGGAGCATCTCAGAGGGGCAAACCCCGGGTGACCCTGCTCCTATGGGTCCTTGAGCTGCCAGATCACAGGACAGATAGCAGTCTGGGATGGTGGGGCTGGGAGGGGAAGTGAGGATTGGTAGTTGATGCAGACATGACAGCTCAGGATGATGGTGGCAGCTGCACAGTGTGACATCCGTCATGAGACTGACCTGTCCACTTAAATGGCCACAGTGGTCACTATTATACTGTTTATATTTTTCTATGATTTTTCATGTATGTGGTGCTACAGATGGACCATGGGGCCTTGTGGACACTGGGCCAGTGCTCTCTGCTGAGCCACATGCCCACCCTGCCATAGTGTTTTAAAGTACCCTGCTGAATTGCCAGGTGAGAGGTTCTAGAGCTGGCACCTTGGGCCACGCCACCCCCAGCATCCATGAGGTCTCACATGTCAACAGCCTGGGAGGGAAAGGGTTAAGTGGGGCACCCCATTCTGCCTGCTAGTGCAGAGACTGCTTAGCAGGACCAAGGAGTCTTGCTGTGATTTAGAAGAAAAACAGTGAGAGTGAGCAATCCGTGGGCTACCTCGCTGCCCCCGGGGCTCGGGGAAGTGGCATATTAACCAAGGAATAAAGGAGAGGAAGAAAAAGGCCAAATCACATCTTTCTGAAACAAAGAGGCTTTTTACCAGGAACAAGTCTTGATAAAAATTACAGAGGCATCGGAGTCATTCAGTGCCTGCCCGGGGCGATGGAGGCGGCCAGGAAATGGAAGATGCGGGACCGCAGTGGAGCCTGCTGTCCCCCGAGCATTGCAGGACGAATAATCGTCTTAGAATAATGTATCAGCTTTAAGTAGGGCCAGGTGGCCCGGCTGGTCAGAGCCCACCACAGCTCTGGGACTGGCCAGGTTCAGTGCACTGGGTGTGGCCTCAAGGCTGGGAAGGATGTCCATTGGCTGTGGACTTCTGAGTCTCAGCAACTATGTGATGGTCCTGGCTACTCAGGATGGAGTGGCAGGAAGGGCCATGGCTGCTTTCCTCAGTTTCCCTTTTGGACAGTCTGATTTTTTCTGAGTCATGAGGCTGATTTCTAGGATGGTGAACTGATTTGAGGTAAACTGAGGCTCAGTTCAGCCAGTGGGTGACTAGAGAACCCGGGGAGATGCCCACAGGATTTGCCAGCCCTGCGTGGGGCACTCAGGCAGAAGGAACACCAGTCTTTCTCTGATGTGGGCTGATGGTTAGTCACCTGCTGCCAGGCTGCGGCGGATGGAACGAGGAGGCAAGTGGCCAGCTGGGATTACTGCGTTTCCTGGATTGTGTAACAAAGCATCACAAGCTGGTATCTTTAAAACCATATACACAGGGCCAGGGATTTAGCTCAGTGGTTCCAGTGCCTGCCTTGCAAGTGCAAGAGCCTAGGTTTGATCCCAGTAACCACATACAACAATGCTGGGTGTGGTGACTAAAACCCAGCAGCAATCAGTAGCACATATCACAGTGCTGGGCGTGGTGGCTCACGCCTGTAATCCCAGCACTCTGGAGACAGAGGCAGGAGGATTGCTGTGAGTTTCAGGCTGGCCTGGGCTACAGTGGTGAGTTCGAGGTCAGTCTGCACTACAAAGGGAGACCCTGTCTCAAAAAAAAAAAAGAAAAGCATATACACAATGGCTGGGGGTTTAGTTCTGTGGCACTGCATTTTCCTCTAAACTAGAAGGTCCTGAATTCTATCCCTGGTACCAAAACAACACAGAAAAAACCATAGACCTGGAGTTCCTTAAACAGCTGTGAAGCTGCACGCCTTAGAGCAAGGTGCTGCAGGGCTGTACTCCCTCTGAAGGATCTGGAGGGGACCATCCTGCTGCTGCCAGCTCATGGTGACCCAACATTCCTTGGCTTGTGGTCACATCCCTCCCGTCTCTGCTTCCATTGTCTCATGGCTGTCTTCCCCCCAGATGCCTGTGTCCTCTTACAAGGACACTGTCAGATTGGATCATTGTCCCCGATAGCTCATCTCAACTTGAAAGGTCTGCAAAGAACTTGTTCCCCTCTAAGGTCATGGAACTGGCACTTGAGTTCAGGGAAGCATGGTTTGTGGGCTGCCCCGCAGGAGGCAGACGGCCCAGCAGAGATAACAGAGACTGTGCCAGAGTCAGGCCTGGCACTGTCACCTTGGGACATGCTGACCCTATCCTGTGATCTGCAAACAGGTAGTGGCACTCTGAGCTATCCCTGCTTCCTTGGCAGTTCTGACAAAGATGCTACGTGGGCAAGGCTGCCAGGTTTGAGGTTGGAGGAAGTAACCCTTCCGTTATGTCAGGGAACACTTGTGTCTCACCCCCTTCCGGGAGCAGCTCAGAGAGTACAAAGCCAGACTTGAGGGAGCCCTGTCTCCCCAAGGCCCTGATGGCAATAGCTTCATCAGCCCTGCAGCTGGGGTTGTCCCCGTGGACAAGACTTAGGAATAGGAATGGCAAGTGATTATTATTAATATTTAGCATGTTTGCAGCACTGTCTTTCTCCATGCCATTAATCTGCAGTGTAAGTAACAGCCGTGCTTTTCTCTGGGATCCAGAGCTCAGTGGTGTGTGTGTGTGTGTGTGTGTGTGTGTACTGGAGGTTGGCTGGCAGGCAGGGAGCCTACAGCCCCTCTAGGGGCAGCACTGGAGTCACAGTTGTTTCTTTGCAGGCCCAGGCCTAGACCTATAGCTGGGGACAATTGCCAAGGTTGCTGTGTTGACACTAACAGAATGGACCCATCAGTTCTCGAGTTTACATTCTAGCAAGCCAATCTCAGAAAGTGGGGCTCCTAGAAGCCCCCCTCTAGTCCAAGGACCTTCCTTGAAAGAAGAGCCTCTTATAGCCAGACTCATGGCTGAGCGGAAATCCCCCACTTAGAGCAAGATTGTCTGATTCTTCTCTAGGAATCAGCTTTGAGCCTGTGCCCTCTGGCCTGCTGCCAAGTGTGGCCTCCCTCTGTTCCCACTCATGGGTGGGATGTCCCCTATTATACTCACCACTCACAGGAAACTGCTGGGGCCCCTCCTCTCTGCTTGATTCTGGAAAGGAAAATGAACCAGGAAGAGAACTGAGTATAGCTTTTCTCCCCAAAAAGGACTAAGGGAGAGAGCAGCTCCCCATGCAGGGCAGGCAGGCCCTTTCTAAGTGCAAAAGACACAGCTGGCCATCCCTGGAGTGCCAGACCAGGCACCGGTGGAAGTAGGTGGCAAAGGATCAGCCCTGAAGGAGCAACAAAGAAACCCTGCCACTTCCAAGATGTAGGGCTGGGTCAGGAGAGCCCATGTCCTCTTCCTAGCTTAACCAGTCAAGACAAGGGAGAGAGGAGCCAGGGCCAGGTGAATGGGGCACTACCCTTGTGTAAGAAATTCAGGAGCAGGGAGGACCCAGCTTCCATCTTTCCTGTTAAGAATTGTGCTCAGTGTTACCCTCACCTCTGTCTACCTATTCATCCATTCATTCCTCCATCGACCTGCCCTTCCTTCCTTCCACCATTCACCTACTCATACAATCGTCCATCCATCCATCTTTCCTTCTCTCCTTCCTCCATCCATCCATTCATCTGCTAAAGCAATAAGTGTCCATCCACCCTTCTTCCTTTCATCCATCCATCCATCTTTCTAACCATTCACCTACTCAATCATCCATCCGTCCATCTGCCTTTCCTCTCTCCTCCCATCTCTTCTTCCATTCATTCATCATCTACTCACACATCCATTTTTCACTCTTTCCCCCAGGTCTTGTTTGGCTGGACATGAAGAAGGTTGGTGATAAAAGCCAGGTCCCTCTTTCAGGTGCTTCTCTCTGGGGTGGCTGGGCTGGTACGTGAGAGGTATGGAAGAAGCTGTCTGGCAGCATTTGCTCTCCGGGGTCCATGTCCTTGACCTACACAGGCAGTGCTACACCCTACCTCATGTCACCACTCAGTGAGTAGTGACTGGCAGAGTGTCCTGCAGGAGCATGGCACATCACCATCGCTCAGCTTGGCTGAGCCTGCACTCATTCAGGCTGCAACCTCTGGTTCAGGGGCCATGTTTCCCCAGAGGCAGGCCAGCTGTTTCGCCTCCTTGCAGCCTCATGGGGGTTGGTAGGTTCTGTGGGGTCCCAGCACATGGCCTGGCCCACAGCTGGCTGCCTCCTGGACCTGTGACCTTCCTGGTGTGCCATTGCCCTTGAATACACCCTGGTTTTCTCCATCCAAGGAGTGTGGCCTGGCTTTTGTTTCCATCTCTGCTCTGTGTGATGCAAGGCTCATTCCCTTTGACCCAAGTGCCCACTCTGCCCAGCCTGGAACATCTTTGCCATCAGATCTGAACTGGGGCTTCACCCAGAGGCCAGCGGTCACTTACAAGAAGTGGCCTCACGACTGACATGCTCAGCCACACAGAGGACAGGCTGGCCAGGGACTGTGGGATAGGCTCACCTCAGGGGCACAGTCAGGTGGCTCAGGCTCTGCTGCGCTCAGTGCACAGTGACAGGGAACTCAGGACATTTATCCACACGTGTTCTTGGGGGCAAAATAGTGCTGCAAAGGGACCCTCGAGCTGGGCTGGCCAGCACAACCTTGCTATGGATGGGGCAGGCAAGCTGACCTTTGTTTTGCAGCAGAGAGCTCTCAGCTTCTAGTGGCCCAGCCCAGGGCCACCGTCCATAAGGCTGGGACTCTCCCTGGAGCAATGGTGTGAGGTGGCTGTGTCAGCTGTGCCCACCTCCAGCAGCCAAGGGTGGGGTCCTTTGGGGTCTCACTCTGTCGTGTTAGAGGTCCCTCCCTGGACTCCTCTCAGCTTCGGGAGCTGACACTGCCCCCAAGGTGGTGATGGTGGCTACAGAGTAGCCAGATGCCACCAGGGCCGTGCCATGTCCTTGCCTGGAGGGGCTGGTCCTCCCAGACCCATGGGAATGGGAGAAGGTTCCGTGTGGACAGGCGCTGGTCTTGTCACCTGTGACCCCTCTGAGTTCCCCAACAGCATACCCCAGGTCCCCTCTCAAGCTGTTTCATGGTTGGCGGAGGCTGCGCTGTCCCTCTTTTCTTCTGCCCTCTAATGTTGCTTTTTCTTTGACCATGGTCCCCGCTTAGGGTCTGTGTCCAATCAGCTGGGGACAGTTTGCTGTTGGCCCTCAGGCCAGGTGGTTACACAGGCTGTCATGGGAGAGGCAGGGCAGGCTGCCTGTTCCTCTCAGTCCCTCCTTGGAAGTCTGTCCCTCCCTGGAAGGAGGGTACCTGCTTCTTTCTCTAACTCTAAAGGATGACTGACCTGGAAAGTTGCCCTGTAGATGGTGCCTCCAGTCAGCTGGATTTGGTGAAGGGGAGCTTCTTCCAGGAGAAGAGGGGCACTGGGCATGGGCCATGTCTGGTACATAGGGTGCGCAGCTGGTGTCTTCCAGGTCCTCCCAAGTGTTCTCTTTAGTGTTCTTTCCATCCTTGACTTTGTGCCCTGACTGCAGTGACAGATACCTGGCAGTATAGACAGCTCCCTGGCTGAAGGTGGCATCCAGGACAGAGGGCAGGGCAGGGACAGCGCCTAGATGAGGAGTGGTGGACTCAGCCTGCTCTGTCCTTTCCTATGGAAGCTGTCCTATTCCTGGTATCTGTGCTTCTCCAGCTGTAAGAAGGCAGAAAGTGAACACTCACCCCTCCCAATGCGGGCTCAGTGACCTGGGACAAGGAGGGGGTGCCTGGGCCCAGCAAGGCCTGGCTGGCTTCATAGCTGTCCCAAAGACTCTCCATGCCCTAGTCACCTCCTGGCTTGCTACAAGGTGACTCACCAGAATATCAGGAAGTTCGTTGGGGCTGTCAGCCTGCAAGCTCAGGTGCAGATAAGGGATGCCCACTGATTGTACACTGTACAATCAGGCCTGGGCACTTGGGTTCTAGGTGTCCTGACAGCCTCCTCTGTCCCGCCCTGCCTGGCTGCAGCTTCCTGGATGGTGAGGAGAAAGATGTGACAGTACAAACTTCCATGGTCTCTGAGCAGATTCCCAAACCCAGGTTGTACAGCTGAGCCAGACCTCTTAGGAGGCCAGGGCGGCTTCTCTGTCCCAAGCTCTCCTGGGCTCTTCCCATGTCAGCACATGGACCCTGGTTCTTGCACCTGTGTGCTGAAGGAACTAAGGACAAGGTAGCCTGCCAAGATTGTCCTGCCTTGGGATTTTCTTTCTGCTCTAAGACTTCAGCCTGGGGTTTTCTAAAGTCTGCAGTTTCAGGCACTAATGTAGCAAATGGCTTCCCAGTGTTCCCTGCGTATACCAGGGCTCTGGCCCTGTGCGTCCTCTTCTCCTGCACTGGTTTCTGTTTCACTCAGGGCAAAGCAGGAGCATCTTTGTGTTCTCCTGCACCCTAGCAAGGCTGGGTGTCACTGCTGAGCAATGCACATGTGGGACAGGGAACGGCTGCCTTGAGAAGTGGCAGCACTTGACACCAGATGTAACTGAGATACGTGCCATTGTGAGACATAGCGGGAAGCATGGGTGCCCTTCGTTAGCCCTCACTCTGCCAGACAGGATGCTAAGGCTGTCACAGCCCACTCCCTCAGGCTCACCCCTCTCCACTCTGGACACCCCAGCCCTGACTCAGTAGCAGGGCCAGGGCTGAGAATGGGGTGGGCCTGGATCTGGAGGGCAGCTGGATTTTGTCACTTCACTGGACCACTGTGGAAGATCAAAGATGATGGGGCCCACTGACCAGTGTGAGTCATGGTCTTGGCGTGGGTTTGCCAGGACAGATGCACCCAGAGCCAGTGGCTGCCACAGTGGCCTCTCAGGACACCGGCATGGTTATGGCTGTGCCACAGCCACATGCTTGCTGGCTGACAGGTCGAGTTGTCTCCCCTCCTCCTGTTGTTCCCTTACTTCCTGTCCTTGCTTTATTTGAGTAGATTTCTCAAGAACAGGGTTGGTAATGATGGCCCCAGTCATAAACCCTCAGCCCAAGACCATAGCAAAACTCAGTAGGCCTCCAGTTGGTCAGTGGCCCACAGCTGGAGGGCCTGGCTCTCAAAAGGCACAAGGAGCTCGTAGGAGCTCGTGTTCCACGCTTTGAGATAGCACTAGCCGGAAAATGTCCCCACCGAGGTGGGGTCTGGGGACCCAGCCCTGGCTGATCAGCTCAGAGGTTGTCCTGGCAGGAGCTCACAGCCAAGGACAGCTGATCTTTAAGCCTGCTGTCTTTGGTTGTCCTGACGACCTCGGGGGGGTGAGCGGTTGGGACCCAGTTTCCACAGGCTCTAGCATCTCTGTATAGCCTGTTTCCTCCATGGTCTTTGGGGCCGGCCCTCCACCTTTTGCTCGCAGGATGTTTTCTGCACACTAATTAGGCCTCCACCTTGAAAGAGGAGCTCTCTCCCCGGCTATAGGGCTCGAAATGGAGCCCTGGGTTTTCCTGGTGGCTGCAGGCAATCACTTAACCCCAGTGACCGCCAGGGACAGAAGACTGGGCCGATACAAACACAGAGGCCCCTTTAATCAGCAGGAAACACCGTGCTTTTCTGCACTGCTTGTTTGGTCTGTGAACTAAACAAACCCATAAAACCTCGATTTTCCACCGGTAGGTGAGGGGTTTGGGGAAGTAAAATTCATACAGAAAGAGATTTTTTTAAAAAAAAGAATCCCAAGATGTACATGCACTTGTGGGGACAGTCCCCAGCAGCTCCCCCTGAATGCCCCAATCACACTGCGGCCTGCTGGCTGTCTGGGGGCAGAGGCCGCCATGCCCCGAAGGAGTTAAGAACACTCACTCGCAGGGCAGCAACTCCCAGCGCGATTTTGTTTGTGAGCTCTGCTCGCTTACCAGTTCCAAATAATAAGGTGGCATGTTAATTACCCCCCTTTAATTTACCTTTCTGCCGCACACAGCCGATGGAAAGGCGTATGGGGTGTGCTTTCAAACCCAAACAACTCGGGCTTTGGGGCAGAGGCACCGGGCTGCAGTTCTGTTGCTGCATCTCTGAAAGGAGCCCACCAGCCAATTAAAGAGGAACCGTTGGCCACTTAAAACATAATCATTACTTCTGTGAATGCTGCTAAATTAAATAAGTGTTATCCGCATGATTTTTTTTTCCGAGACTTTGGTTTCTTTTGAAAGAAAACATTTGTGACTTCTCAAGCCTATCTGTTTGCAACCAGCGTGAGGAATCTGAAATCATTTTCTTGTACTTAGAAGTTCTCAAAAATAATAATAATTTTTAAAAAAGAAAGAAGAAGTTCTCATCTCCTCAAGGCTTTGCCAGCCCGTCGGGGAACAGGGAAGTGCCTGGCCACCTCTGTACAGATTGCTTGCTGCAGGGCTGCAGACTGGCTCCAGGCAGGGCCTTGGGCAGAGGTCTGGACCAGGGCAGCAGGCACAGGGTAGACCAAGCCCTCTGAGGCTCCAAGGTGAATTTCACAGGGAGTGATTCAGTGGCCTTGAGCACAAGTGCTTTCTTGTGTCGCCTCAGCTCTGTCTAGCTCCAAACACCCTCACTACCCAGAGACCTGGTGCCCACAGCAGCCTTGTTCCTGGCCTGCAACCTTCAGGCTGTATGCCATCCCTGTGCCAACGTGGGTTCAGTCAGTACCTGTCTCCTTGTGTGTGCCCAGAGTATGTCTTTATTGTATTGAACACGTGACTGTGTGTGTTTGTGGGCCGCAACGCAGTGCTTCCAGAGGAGCCCTTGGTAGACAGTAGGCAAATCAGGCAGTCGGCACAACAGTCCCCTCAGCGGGGTGAGGACAAAGACCACTGGAATAGGTTCTGGCTCGCCCTGCATAGAGGTGGCTGTTGTGCATGGCACTGTACATTTCAGAAAGGCAGTGAGAGGATTTTAAAGGCATCCACCACTACCTCATGCACCTGAGGTCATCCCCACGGCAGCAGGCTGAGCTTTAGCTCCTGCCGCAGGCTCTCTGACCCGTTTGATCATCTGCTCAGCTGCCGATGGACACTCAGGCAGCCCTGGTGTTGGCTACGTTCACAGGCACAGCTGAGGCCCCAATGGGTGCTTGGGGCAGATACTGGGATGGAACCGCTGGCTCCTTTCCCTCTGACACCAACATCATCCCGCTAGGCTTTCTCCTGACACTTGTGCCTCAGTCTATGGTCTGTGCACTCCAGGGGGTATAGTCCCAGCATGAGTCTTTCTCCTCAGATAGACCCCAGAGAAAAGCCCACCCCCAGACAGACTGGAGGCCTGGTTCTGCCTGCTGAGTCCTGTGAGTCTGAGGCTCAGAACTCCAGAAAGCCTGCTCTCCACCCACCCTCAGCTCTTAAGGTACCACCAGGGACTCTGCCCAGGACCCAGCCAGCCCCAGTGGGGTGTCCAGAGAAGCCACATACTGGGGCAGAAGGTCTAAAAGTATTTAATGGCTCCCAGTTTCCCATTTTCCAAGGCCACAGATGAGAAATGCATGGCTCTAGAATGACTATTTTGGCCACCCTGGTGCTGCTGCACGGTACTGCCTGGTTAAAATGCTGCTCCCCAAGGAGCCTGGTGGCCTCTGCCTGGAACCTCTGGCATTCTGGGCCAGACACTTTCTCAGGGTGGCACAGTGGCAGTGTCTGCCAGGCAGGAGTGGTGGCTGGACCTGCTGAGTGTGTGGGCTCCTGGATTCTGGGAGGGCTTAGCCCCTGGGTTTGTGTACTGCAGACACTGACACTGCTCTGTCTCGTTTAGGTGACGGAGACATTGTAAATAATATGTATGAGCCCGACCCGGACCTGCTGGCCGGCCAGAGTGCCGAGGAGGAGACCGAGGACAGCATCCTGTCACCCATCCCCATGGGGCCGCCATCCCCCTTCCCCACCAGCGAGGACTTCACCCCTAAGGAAGGCTCACCCTATGAGGCCCCCGTCTACATTCCTGAGGACATTCCTATCCCCCCGGACTTGGAGCTGCGGGAGTCCTCCATCCCCGGGGCTGGCCTGGGGATCTGGGCCAAGAGGAAGATGGAAGTCGGGGAGCGGTTCGGCCCCTATGTGCTGGCGCCCCGGGCCGCGCTGAAGGAGGCCGACTTCGGATGGGAGGTGAGTGTGATTGATCATGGCCATTTGTCTTGTGTTCAGTCTATTTATAAAGCCGGCTGGGCAGCCACTGCCCGAGGCAGGAGCTCCGTCGGTTGTTGGGAGAGAGTGTTCGAATGTCACATTTCCCAGGGTTGTTCTATCCTGCTGCTCACATGACTTGACTCAAAAAACATCAGGGTGCTCGTGGACGCCCATCAGCCTTGTAGGCTGTGGCACTCTCCTCCCAGAAATGTGACTTTCATGAGCTCATGTCTTAAAACATCCCATGTCCCCGCTGGGTCTGAGGTGCTAGCAAGCCACTGCAGCAGAGCTGGGGGGATTAAGCGGATGCCCCAGAACAGGACACTTGGCTCTGGGCTCCATCTTGCCCAGTAGCCTAAGGCAGCTCACGAGAGCCCCTGTGCCTGCACACAGGTCACACAGGTGCCACAGCCTCCTACCCACCCTGGAGAGACCCAGCCTACAGTCCAGCCTGCTTCAGTGGTACAGGAGCCCTTGTGGGTCAAGAAAGGAAAGGTGTTAGGCCAGAGTCAAGTGTCTCGAAAAATGTCCCCATAATATCTGGTGGTGTCCAGTTCAGGCCACAGGTGGTGCTTGGCTGGGTCTAGGAGAACTTGAGGTTGCTCTGGGGATAGAGCACCACACAAGCAAGACTCCTCACAGACCTGGCCTTCCTGCTGTCACCACAGCCGAGTTCCCATGGTATTTTTGGCAGGGACCCTGACTGGAGGGAAAGTGGGAATGCAAATCCAGATTCCTTCTGGGGTTTCAGAGCCTCCAAAATGCTGGACTGAGGTCAGGGCCAGGAAGGACAGAGCCCGTGGAAGGAAGAACCTCTGGTGTCTGGGCCTGGTCCCCACGGCAGAGGGTGAGGTGAACATGTGATGGGCCAGGAAGTCCTGTCTCCTGTCCTCCACCCCTCGAAGTGGCTTTGGAGAAGTTTCTAAGCTGATCTGCAGAAAGAGGATAGATTTTGGCTCCGCATGTCTTCTTCACAGTGACGGTGCTTTAGGGTCCTCCGACTTTGCATTTGATCACATCTCCTAGCTCCCTGAAGATGCTGGATGCACAGCGCCCCCTTCAGGACTCTGGGGAGGCTCTGAAACCCAACATGGGGGATGGGTTGTGTTGTTGGCCCACCAGAGTGGCAGGAGGTGGCTGTGTGTCCCAGCACTGAGGCCCGGCCGAGTTCCTGCCTTTCCTGTGGGGTGTGTGGAGTCTCTGGTGGGACAGGGGGTTTTTTTTAGGTTTTTTGAGACAGGGTCTCGCCTTGTGGTTCAGGCTGGCCCTGAGCTCAGCCTCAAACTCACATCACAATCCTCCTGCCTCTGCCTCCCGAGTGCTGGGATTACAGGCGTGAGGCACCACGCCTGGCACTGTGGTATGTGGTACTGGTTGCTGCTGGGTGTCCACACCCAGTATTGTTATGTGGTTACCGGGGAATCGAACCCGGGTCCTTGCGCTTGCAAGACAGGCGCTGAAACCACTCAGCTAACTCCCCGGCCCTGGGACAGGGTTTTGTGCGGCTCTTTGTCATGCACACTTTCACCCGAACACCAACCTAACCCCCCAGCTCTTTAGAAGGCTCTGGTGATCCAGGAGGGAGGTTAAGGGACTAGGTGGCCCAAGAAACAGGTATGTAGACTTCATCACAGTCCAGCATGGTGGTGTCTGCAGATCTACACTGCTAGTGGAAGTGGGGGCTCATATCCCCTGCCAACCAGAGGTGGCAGATGCAGTACATGGGGCTGAAGTCTGAAGTCCCCTTGGGGCCTGACTGGCTAGGGCCCAGGGAGTGAGCAGAGGCAGGAAAGGATGAGTGTGGAGTCACAGGCCACCGGTGGCACGTGACCTGTGCGTCACAGCCCACAGGTTGTCCTGATGGCCCCCAGGAGAGCATTTTTTAAAACCACATGATAGGTTAGTGTTTGGAGCTGTGCACTGGAGTTGGCTCCTACAGAAGTGGCCCGGCCCAGCCATCCCCACCTGTTGCAGGAGAGGGGTGTGAGGGTGTTTGTTTGGGGCACTTAAAAAGGTCGAGACTATTTAATTAGTAGGTGGCTCTTAGATGCTGGAGGGTAAATGAATGCTGCATGTAGTACTGTGGGTGACCTTCAGGTGACTTTGTTCTTGTCTGCTCTGATACAGGTTTCTGTTTGCTTTTACTTTTAATTTGAAAGAAATGGCTAATATCGCTGCGGCTTCTGTGGTGCCAGGCCCGGTTTGGGCCGTCGCTATCACTTGCCCGCGCCTGTTGACTCTGCAGGGTGTATGAGAAGGCGGGTCCCCTCCTCTGAAGCCTCTCACTTCTGAGGAGAGCTTTGTCCCATGGTCGTGACCCCTCAGCTTCCTTTCATGCCAGCGTTCAGAAATGTGCCCTCAACTCCACGTCCTCAAATAGTGCTCCAGATGCACCCCGTGATCTTGTTTGATGGTGTTTTCTTTGAGGGTTCAGGCCCCCATTACCTGCTTTGTGACAGCCCCTGGGCTTTCTTCTGGCCATCAAACAGCCCAAACAGCCATTCTGGTCGTTTTGCTCACAGCCATGAGCCAGGCTGGGAAGGGAGAGGTGGCTCTGAGGCCTCGGGCTGAGCGACATTCACCTGGGATCAATGACAAGGTGCATCGTGCTCTTTAGCTTGAGTTTCTAGGCAGGGAAGCCCTGCTGCCTCCTGGGCAGCCCAAGTGGAATTTTCCACGTATGTCCTGGGACATGGGTGCTGTTTTGCTGCATTTCTTGGCCTTCCTGGAGGTACGCAGGCTGCCGGGTGCTGATCCCAGCGCAGTTGCTCCTCCCCTGGGGTCTCTCCCTTGACTTCCTCCTGACGTGCCCTATCTCCTGATCACAGTCAAGCAGGTGGGATCAGAAGTGGAAACCACTTGTGCACTCTGGAGTGGCTGAGAGGGGCCTCCTGGAGCTGACACCACAGGGGCCCTGCTCACCATCCACTTCTCCTGGATTCTGGATTGTCTGGGGTGGCAGAAGCTCAGAGCTCAGCGTGGAACCAGGGCTATCCTAGGTAGCCATGAGCACAGTCTCACTGTGGTCCTGAATCTGCCTCCTGCTTGTTCCCCTCCCCTTGCTCATCAGATCTTCTGAATTAGAGTGATTGAACTTTGTTTGCTGTGATTAACAGAGAATCCATTTACTGCAGAGAGCAAGTAATGGCATCTTAGCAAAGATGATGAGGGATGGAGGGGTCCCACTTGGTCTTGGTGCTCAGGGTCCTGGTGTCCGGGCCAGGAGGAGCTTGGGAGCCAGAGGGACAAACTGAGGTGTAGGAACCCTTGGAGACCCGCTGGAAATAAAGTTCACACTGATTATTCGGAATGACATTCATGGGACACTGGAAAATAATTCTCTGTGTATTCTGAGAACAAAGTTTTTTTCTGGACTATTCGACTAAAATCAAATGAAAAGGTTTATAATTTTTTCTTTTTGTAATTTGATTATTGGGCACGGTCAGCAACAGGTTTTGGGGTGACTTGGGCACCACTGAGCACTCTTCTCGCTCCCATATGGGTTAACAGACACCTGGGAGTTCATGATTGCAGCACTGGCAAGGTGGTGCCCTGTTCTTCCGAAGGACTCTGAGCTTCCTAACCCGCTTTGCAGGCTGGCCACTGAGCTGCTTCCCTCCTGCCTCCTAGGTGTGTGGAGACAGCCACTGCCCCCAGGCTGCTTTCATCCAGGTGCTTGGAGGCCATCAGGACTCCTTGCCACTTCTGAAGGAAAAGCATCCCACATGAGATGCCCGCCATAGGCTGGTGGGTATCCCCAGTATGGGCATGGGTGAAAGTGTTCCCTGGGCACAGTCTGTCAGGAGGGCCCCCAGTTCCCAGCCCCTCCATTTGTATGCTTGGGCATGGCACCTTCTGTAACATCACGTCTTCTTGCCCACCTCGCAGCCCACTGCCTCTGCCTAGAGTTAATCACCCTGTGTTGCCTTTTACTGCCCTGGGGTCTGCAAAAACAATGATTTTGGTCATTAGATGAGTACATCATGACATTTATCACGGTGCTGTTTATTTTGCTAATGAGGAGATGGCTACAGAGAACCCCCAAGCAGCCAGTGGGGTCTGGGGCTGGGGCCACCTGCCCCTGGAAGGTCCACAGCTATGTGGACCCCAGGCCTGCCCCAGGGGATGCACAGGGAGGACCTGAAATTCCATAGACACTGGACATGCTCTCCTCCTAGTTCTGCCAGATTCTCAGTGAGAGTATCCACACAAAAGTCAGTTGAGGCCACACCCCTTGGAGCAACTGATTACATGTTAATAGATATATCCATTTGTTCAATCAACAAATAGGCTAGGCATGGGCCAGGGCCTGCAGCAAGCTGTGTGGTTACTAGAGAAAAGTCTGCCTCAGTTCCCCTGGGCAAGTCTGGAGTGGGGAGACTTTGGGTGCAGGTCAAGAGTTGCCAGCGACTCTAGGTTTGTCGAGAAGCCCTGACAGTCAGGAAGGAGAAACTTATATAAAATGGACATAGATGCATCATCCTAATGCTAGCCTTGCAGGTGGGCACACATGCCTACCTCCACACACATTCCTGTGGGAGAGAGGGAAGTGTTAGTCTGGATGTCTACTTGGGATTGTCTCCTTGGATGTCTATCTGGATGTCTACTTGGGGTTCAGAGCTGCAGCCTGAGGACATTGGGCCCAGCTGTTGTCCAGTTCCCAGGATGTGGGTGCCCTGTGGGTGGCCAGGCCATGGTGGGGTTGGTAAAGGCATTGTGGTCCAGCACAAGCCACGTCCGTAGAACCACCTGCACTATACACAGAGAATGCACGGGAGAGGCCAGCCAAGGGCTGAGGCAGCAGGGGGCACAGGTGATATCCGCCTGCAGACTGGGCCTAAGCTGGGTCTCAGCTGCAGCCTCAGGAACTCGTGGGCCTCCCATCCCCTCCTCTCCGGCCATCCTCTCACTCTGCATGTTTCTGCCCTCCCTGTGCGCAGGACTTGCCACTGCAGACCTAAACAGATATGTCAAGTGGCTATATGTGGCTCCCACATGCATCCTCCCCCTCACTTTGGCAGGAAGTGCTGGTCAGGCCCCTGTGAGGGGAGCTGGCTTACGGTGTCATGGGGGCTCAGGCATTAAAGCCATGAGAGAGCGCCTCCATTGCAGCTTCATACCAGGCCTGTGCTCTTAGATTCCATGACCCACACACAGCTACGAGGCCCCAGTGGATGCTCAGGGCCGTGTGGACCAGCAGCATCACGGCCTATGATTGTTAGACCTCTGGAATCCAGCCCCTCCCAGGCCAATGAGTCACCGCATGACTTTGGATAGTATCCTCAGTGATTCATGGGCACAGTGCGATCTAGGAAGACAGGCCAGACAGCACATGCCCAATGGACATGTCTGCTTGGGAAAGGGGCAGCTTCTGAGTTTATTGAAAGTACGCAGGTCACCAGTCTGCCTCAGCACCCTGCAGGAATACACAGCCTTCTGCTCCTGGGTCTGCAGCTCCTACTAACCCCAGGGGAACAGGGCAGCAACATTCACACCTGCAGGCTTGGCCTTCCTGGCTTCACTGGGCAACCCCATGGGGAACAGGGCTCATGCCTAAGGTTAGCTAGACTGCAGGCCAAGGGCCTCTTCTGTGTCCACGAGCTGTCCCAGCCAAGGGTCTGCCCTAGGGCCCCCCAGCTCTGGAGGATCCTGGAATAGTGGGAGGGAAAGATGGGCTAGAGGCTTCCTGTGTGAAGAACCCACCCACCCAAGGAAGAGGTGGTCAACCATGCAGCCTTGTTTGCAGAAAACAAGTGCAAGTCAGTGTCTGTCCCCCTTCTACTTGCCCCTAAGGTCGGAGCATTTCCCAGAGCCTCTCCCAGGTGACCTCGGTTTGGATCCACTGGACTGTCCTCATTAGACTATGGGCAAGTTGATCCAGGGATGCTGGGTGATGGGACCAGAAGCTCCAGCAAACCTCAGGACCAGGTTATGACAGCCCCCAGGAGATTCTTATCTACATCCAGGGGCCAGGACGCTGATGTTGAAAGAGAGGGGAGGATCTGTTCACATCTCCTACCCTGATATCAGAGTACCAGCCACAGGAGGGCAGGAGGCAGGGCTGGAAGATAGACCCTTGTGTGAGGTGTCACTCTGGGGCAAGAGGCTTTGCGGAGGGTTTGTGGGTATGTCTCAGTGCTGTCTCAATGGGCCCAAAGGCGACCCAGAGGGCTTGTGGAGTCACTGGTACTCCATACCCACACACCCAATGCAGGTCCCCTCATACACGCCCACACCAGAGCTCACAGACTTCTGCCCCCACATACACACTGGGCAGAGCTGGCTGCCTTGTATGTGTGATGTGCTTGTCTAGTAGACCCTGTTATGTTTTGCCATTTATAGCCTCCAGTGGGGAAGGGCAGTGCCACTTCTGGTGCCTGTCAGTGGCAGGAACCTGGAGGGCTGGGGTGGGGGAAGACCCACTACCCTCGACTTCCACTGGCCAGGCAGGCACCTCATTGGCTTCTGCACTCATCCCCAACTCCCTTCCTCTCCATGGCTGCCAGGCAAACTCAGGCATCCTGGGGCACCCAGTGGCTGAGCGATGGCTGCACAAGGTGAGCTCAGCCCACAATCTCACGCTGCTTTGCCCTCCTCTGTGCCCTTGACACTAGCAGGCCAGGTCACTGTCTGGTTGCCAGGAATGCGGTGGGACTTTCCCCACCATGACACCTTCCCAACTGTGGTGCACACAGCAAGTGTCCACTCTGTGACATGCAGTTGACAAAGAAGGGTCAGAGGTGGCGCCCCTGCCGGGACCACCTGCGAGTTGTGTGGGTTGAAAGAGGCCCATGGCTTCCCATCAGAATGGAACTGAACTGGAGCTCACCGGAGTCTGGGGAGAAACCTGGAGCTGCCCTCTTTCTCCAGGGTGCCTCCAAGAATTCAGCCACAAACCCGTTCCCATTTCTCCCAAGCACCCTGACATCAGCCGGGACGTTTTTAGCCCAAGAATGTCACAAAATCCTGCACTATCTTCAGCCTTGCTCCACGGCCCGGGTATATAAGGAATTTCAGAAAAAAGGAGAGGAATGACTAAGAATACCTCTGCAATGGCTCTCCTCCACTTCCTTAAGGGGTAATAACCCAGCTACAACCCGGCGGAGGGCACTTACTTTAAATAGCGCACTCTGATTCACAGGCGAAAAGGGAAATAAATGTTTTCTTTTCATATTCAAGAGACATCCACAGATGCCAACTTCTTACATGGTATTTTGCCATCCACATCACGCCCCCCCAGGACAAGCCCAGCTGTCTCCACGCGGACAGTGATACCACAGCGGGGCTTGCGAGCAGAGGGAGGCCTGCTGCTCCCGGAGCTCAGACCCTCCTTGGCCCTTTCCTTTCCCCTCCTTTCTGTTTTCCTTCAGGAGAACAGAGGTTGTGCACCCAGGGAAACTGACAGAGGCACCTGTGCCTGCTGGGCTTCACAGGCTTAATGGTCTGGCTTGGCCCTGGGGTTGTGAGCCAAAGGAAAGGAAGGCCCCAAGAGGTCACCTAAAGGGTACCTGCCACAGTTGGCTCTTCCCCTATGCGTCCCTTGGCTGGAAGCACAGCATCCTCATTTGGCTGAGAGTCAAGGTCAGCTCCAATCCCCAGGTCACTGTGCAGGGGACACCAGGCAGGGACAGCTGGTGCTCTGGACCACTGGGACAGGAAGCTGCAGAGGGAGACATGGCAGAGACTGGGAGCCAGCAAGGTCCTGGCTGGGGGGTGAGGGGCAGGCAGTCTGTCAGGCCCAGCATAGGCTCCATATCTGGTTCTGGTTCCTCCCAGGAACTGAGTTTCCTCACTGGTAAAACAAGTTCCCAACCCCTGCACCCCAGGTCACAATGGGCCTGGAGGGAATAGCTTAGTGCTTACCAAGAAGTGTCCTTGTTTATGATCCAGTAATGCTGGACCCTAGAAAGCACCACTAACTGTCCAAAGGCAAAAGTCTGCACTTGTCCCAGGATGCCTGGAGCCTAGGAGGGTAGAGGTGGGCTCAGACAGGGCCCTGACCCAGCTGTCAGCCTGTGGAGTGCGGTACCAGACCCCCAGGACCTCTCACTTTTGCAGCCCCCATGCTGCAACTTTCAGTGATTACACAGAGAGCCCAGAGCTCTTGCAAAATATTCCAGGCACACTGGGCCAGGATTCCTGGTGTGGTTGGGCCTGGAAATCTGTATTGTAGTAGCATCTGAGGAGCCTCGGTGCTAGGTTGCCTCTGCTGATACTCCAGCCAGCCTCCTCTCTGTCCTCCCGCTCCTGGCCCCAAGGCTGGCCATCTCACATGGCGTCTACCCATTGTGGACACACAAGCAGCTTGGGCGCTTGGGTGACTGAGAACTTGGCTGCTGATAAAGAGTGGTTAAGTCAGGCTGGTGTGCACTGTGTAGGCAAGGTACACTATGATGCTGCCTAATACATCCTCTTAGGCATCTGAGCCCATGCCAGTAAGGCTGGCACTGATGTGCAAACCCCTGGGCTCACTTGCATCTCTGGGAGGGCCACCCCAGGGGAGCACACAGTGTTGGTCCTCAGCACTACCAGCATTTCAATCCGAGTCACATCCTGGGGCAACTGCACAGAGATCAGGGGAGCTAAGGCCCTCCCGAAAGTCCTGGGCATTCCAGGCCATAAAAGGTGTCCTGGGCATGGCCAGGACGTGAGCCCCACACTCCCCAAGCCAGAGGAAGACAGAGATTCCTCCCAGCCAGGAAATGCTGCTTATCAGGGGTGATGGAAATTCTCGTGGCCATAGTCCCTGGCACAAGAATGTGCTTGTGTGAGTCCTACCACCTTGGCCTCAGGAAAAGCCAGGCAGCTCACAGGCTGCCTGGGAACAGTGGGCCCTGGGATGGTCCTGCTGTGGCCACCTCACTTTGCCAGCCTCTGGCACAATGGCAGAGGCCTTCTGGGCTGGCCTGTAACACCTGGGGCTGATCCTGTCAGCCCTGTTCACAGGGACACCTGATTCTCTCCAGCCAAGATAGCTGCTATGTTCTACGGGAGCACTGATCACCTGGACCTGCCCCTCACACTGTACAAATGTGAAGCAGATGACATGGTCGCAGTGATTTGCTTCCACCGGGATGCCACCTGTGAGTCTCCTTTGTGGTCCTTCCCTGTAGTCTCTGAGGGCTCGAACTCACCTGCATCACTAACCTGGCATGTGCAAGGCCCCCAGGGCTTAGTGGGCATAGTAGGCCTCACCTACAACACATGTCCACTGTGTGAAGAAGCCTGGACCTCCAGTGGCAATGGCCAGGCCATGCTCATGCATCTGTCCCCAGCTGCACCCCTTGGGGCCAGCTAGGGGCAGAGCCAGGATTACTGGCTGAGCAGGCTGCAGGAACCACCCTTTGTCGGCTCTGCGGCCTCGTCTCTCCCTTCTGGGCTAATGCCCAGTTTAATTGTACATCCCATTGTGTCTTCCCTGCTCAATCAGGTTTGAAAATACCTACATCCACTCCTTTCCCATTTAGATCTCTCTATAGTCCATTCTGGCTTATCAGCACAGTAATTTCACGGGCAGAGCTAAGATTTCTGCCATTTAGGCCCCAGGCATTGTCTGTCGTGGAGGCAGCTGAGATAAACCTTCACCCAGAACAAAGTCAAAATGACCTTTTACAAGTAGCGGCGGCCTTGTTTCCCTCTAGACTAATTTATCAGCCTGCGTTTTGGCCCTGGCGCTCAGCAGAGGCCTGAAAGCGTGCAGGGAGAGTGGGTATAGGGATTAGGATGCTTGGCCGGCTGCTTACTGCCATAGAACTTAGGCTGCCCATAGCCAGGGGAGAGGAGATTGTGGCCAGCCACAGCCAGGTGTGCAGGGAGGGTGGAGCCTTGAGGTCTGCAGCTGGTGGGTGACCACACCCTCCCCAGTTGTGGATAGTGAGCAGGGCAGCAGATACAAGAATAATGAATGGGCTACGGGCTCTGCAGCCCTCGGCCTCAGCCACAAGGTCTCTGCTCAGCTCCATGATCGCAGCTCAGGATTTGGCTCAGAGAGCCTGGCTGGCTCTGTGACTGACTCCTACCCACATCAGCAACAAGAGTGCCCCAGCAGAAAAGGGGGCCACTCAGATACCTGGCACCTAAGACAACATTTCTAAAAGGTCCTAGTTGCCCCTGGAAGTTCTGGGCTCAGCCTGACTTCAGCCTTGGTTGGAGCAAGTTATCCACAGTCTCGTGGAAGAGAACAGCCATCTCAGCAGAGAAGCACCAAGATCTCCTAGCTGAGTGCACGGACTAAACCTCAACTCCAAAACCTGACAACCCCAACTGGTGTCTTATGAACTTGGGATGGAGGACATAGCTCTTCTGCTCCGGGACACATCTGCCCATGCTGCCAGGTACCCTGACTGTCCTCATGGAGGGGACTATGTTCCTCCTCAAGGACAGCCAAGCCAGGGTCCCTCCTCCACCTAGGAGTCAGCTGCCCAGACCTCCCAAGGTCAGAGAGGAACAACACTCACCTGTCTTTCCAGGAGAGACTGCTCTGTGATGATTGGAGACACACCTATGACAAAGTGACTCCTCACACACTGGGTAGTCCTGCAAGAGGAGGTAATGGGGCTGCCCTGGATACCACCGAGCTGAGACCCACAGCCAGCCCCAGGCTCCAAGGCCCCACAACAGGCATTTTAAAACGATTTTCATTGGTGGAATCTGTAGGAAAGCCCAGCATCCCCTGTGGTGCTTTCTGCTCTCCAGACTGTGGGATCTGGGACCACAGCAGGCCTCAAGATGAAGAGCCTCGAAGGAGAGAGCTTCTGACAATCTCTGTTCTCACCTCATCTTCTGCTGGACCTAAACAGTCCTTCTGGTAGATTTTCACCCAACCCAGGACACGCAAGAAGGAAGGAGCAGGGAGCCAGGCAGCAGGACAGGTGGAGGAAGAGGCAGAGGATGAGGAAGAGTGACCAGGAAGCAGAAGGGAACAAAGCAGACAAAGAGGAGACAGAGGAAGGAGAAGATGATGAAGAGGAGACAAATGAGGAAGAGGAGGAAGAGATGGAGGGAGAAGATGAAGGAGCTTGAGAAGAGAAAGAGGAGGAGGAGAATGTGGAGAAAGAGGACAGTGACATCCAGAACTGTAATCCAGAGTCACGGCCTGTCTGACTAGGACCCGTGGAGCGCTGGCTGCTGAGCGCCAGAAGCCTTCCCAGTGGCCAGGGCTCCTGCACTCTGGTCTTGGGAGCACCAAGGCCTTGCTCCGGTTGTAGGAGGCCAGAGAGGCAAAAAGTGTGTTCTGTATTTTGGGAATTAGTGCAATCTCAGCAGTGGCTATGCTGAAGGAATATACATTTCCTAGGTCTGTGACATGTGCGTCCATGGGAACTGACCTTTATGTCACCGGCCAGAAAGCTGGGGAGCGCCTGGGTGCAGAGTAGCACCAACTGTCAAGAAGTGGGCTCTGCTGGGCCTAGAGCTGAGATCTAGGGCCCTGGGACCCGCAGGACTCCTGCCGCTGTCTGTCCCCCATGCCTGCTCTCTGCCATTGCCCACAGTCCTGGGTGTCCCCAAGGCAGACCTGGGCTTGTACCAGGGCTCTTGTAGGACCCTCACACCCTCCTTGCCTCCCACTGCTCTTCCTCCCAGGTTGGTAACTCCTACCCTCCTCTGTGTCTGCCTCTGTGTACTGACTTCTCCACTTGCCCAGAGCCCATCATCACCTGCTGCCCATTCCAGGGTCCAGGCAGAGCCTTCATGAGGAATCTGTCACAGGGAGACACCTGAGTCCTGGAGGCAGGGGATGTCCTACAGGGAAGAAGTCCACACTGTCCCCTTGGGGTTGTGGTAGGCCAGGAGAAGGGCCTTCATGCTGCTACCCACGGCCCCACCAAGAGATAAGGCAGTCAGGGCTCAGCTCCCTGACCCTAACTGTGAATCCACTTTGGGACCTTCCTCTTGGAGCTCTGGGAGTGTAAAGACTACCCCATCCTAAGTCCATCTCTTGCATTTTAATTATGGGGCTGTAAGTTTTAACTTCCAGTGATAGTCTGTGGTCAGGAGCAATACAGAGACTCCAAGCTCTTTTTATTTGTTTTATTTATTTATTTATTTATTTATTTGAAAATCAGTTTTGTGAGTTTTTTAAAGGTAGGCTCAAGCTGCGATCTCCAGGTCACAGAGATAGAAGAAGTGGTTCCAGTTTGGACCTAGAGATGCGGTGAGACCCCAGGCAAGCTGCTGCTACCTCTGGGCCTCCATTTCCCCGTTTTCCAGTGGGAGATCAAAATGAACTATGTTGAAATCACCCCAGGTCTAGCTAGTGCTCAATTCCTGGGGGATTAAGAGGTGGAAGAATGAAGATGAGAACCTGAAAACTCTCTGTGGAGGTCTCTGCAACCTCAACCGGGAAGCTATTCCCTGGCTGGGTTCTCTCCCTGTCTGAGGAGGTAACTGTCAGCCGACACCAAGATCCATTCAGGTGAACGCAAGTGCTGCCTCCACCCTGTCTCTGCTGACACCCAGAGTGGAGTCCATGAATGATGAGAAACTGACAAAAATACACTGCTGCCAAAAGTCTGTTCTTATGCTATAGCACCCTTCAGATGGACCCACGTCAGAGAGCAGTTGAATGAATAATGAAAAATGTCTGGATACGGAGTGTGTGCCTGAGTCAGGCCAGCAATAGCCCCACCCCAGTGATGACTCTGTGTCGGGGTCTGGCCGAGGCTCACACCCGTGTGTGTCCTCTCTGTGCTGGAGAAGCCCAGGCCAAGGCTGCGGGGTAATCTGGGACTTGAGGCTCTGTCCTCTCATGACCTTCCTGCACCCACCTCTGCATCACAACGTTCCCTTGTTCAAAAGACATGAATCAGATGGGACTTGGGGGTCACCCTCCTCACCTGGTCTCACTTAGTTACTCAACAAAGACCTATTTCTTAATAAGAACGCTTGTCGGGTATGGGATAGGGCTGGATGTGGTAGACACAGCTCAATCCTAGCAGTCCCTGTGAGCTGACTTCTGACCTGTGTTGTTCCCAGCTCTGGTGGGTGACAAAGATGGGGCAGGGATGCACTCAAGATGCACAAGGAGCCATACCTGGGCCAGGCATGTGGACAGGTGGGACCCAGGAGGCACCAAATTCATTAATGGTGCCACTGCAAGTCACAGTAGGGACACTGAGTATTAGCATCCCAGTCAACCCATGCTCTTTGTTTGGGTACCAGCAGGGAAACAATGTGGTCCCCCTCAGACTCACTGGAGCCTCGGGCCCTGCTCTGATGGACAAAACATGGTGCAGGGGCCACCAGTGATATTAGTGGCTCCATCTGCCCCTTTGGGCTTTAGAACTTCTAATTTAGGCAGGAAAAATGGATTTGGGGACAAAATGATGTGTGGTCAACACAGCAAGTCAAGGGCTCCAAGCAAGGAGAGAGAAGACTCCTAGGCCAGGTGTGACCAGCGGCTCACCTCGGTGTGGGGCCCTACTTGCCAGGGTGGAATCTTGGGGCTCCTTTTCATTCTGGAGTTTTGGGGGGCATAAGCACAGAGTCTGTTTCCTGGTGATCTTTAAAGTTTTCCTCAAGATCACGCCAACTTCAGACACTGCCCTGACCCAGGCCTGCTGCCCTGTCACCCTAGCTAGCAGGACTCCCACCCCCAAAGGCCCTTGGGCATCTCATTCAAAAAGGAAATGGTTAAAAATGGGCGGCTGGGCAAGAAAGGAGTGGAGAGGGGGGGGGGCCCAGCAGTTGGCTAATTGGAGAGAGGGACCCCGGTGTGGGGGCTGGCAGCCCCAGGACAATGTGCTCCGGAATGGAGCTGGGAAGGCCCGGTGGGATTGTGATGGAATTAGCTGAAGTCAGAAGCCCCTGAATGAGGTAAGAAGGGGAGGGGAAGTGAAGGCCAGGGCACAAAGCTGCCTAAACGAGGGCCCCATTCAGGGCCTGAAAAGCCTGGCCTCCCTTTCTCCCACAGGCCGGAGCTCACTTTTGTCTGGCTGGGGGCGGGGCACTCGGGAGGATGTACTTACCTACGCCAGTGACAGGCACAGGAGGAGGAGGCCATTGACCGAGTCCCAGGCTGCAGTGGACCTGCCGCGACGCAGTCGCCCAGACAGGCCCCACACCCCATGTTACCCCTCTGAGCTCCTCCCTGGAGGAGACTTGTCCTGTCCATCACTCGCTTGATTTATGCCACAGAAAATGTCAAGATTTAACATGTGCTCATGTAGTCCGTGACATAGGAAGAAAACATACCTTAGTTGTTGAACTAGGGGAAAATGTTATTGGAAACAGCAGTAAAACTAGAAACATACAAAGACCAGCCAAAAACCGGAAAGGGAAAAAAATAATAATGAAAGGGGTATTAGGAGATTACATGCAAAAACTACCTAACAAAGTGCTATGCTCAGTAAATATTTGTTGGATTCGTACATTAATTAATTTTCCAGATGAGATTTGCCTAATCCACTTTTTAAAGAAAATCGGGATTAGGCATGAAGCAGAACTTGGTGATTAAGGTGGCTGCTGGAGATAAAAGGCCTGTGTGCGGGTTCAGGCTGCACCCCCAGAGTGCGGTGGGCTTTCCTGGCCAGGCCCTCTGCAGCTGCACACTGCCCTTGCCCTCCTGCTCTCTGAGCCCTGGGTGGGCACCGTGTACCCTCCCATGGGCTGTGCCTGCTGAAGGCTCCTCAGTCCCTACCCTACTCCTAATGGGGTCCAGCACTACCGTCTGCTGCTTGATACCCTCCGGGTGACACTGAAGGGCAGCTGGCAGCACCTGCCACCTTTCCCTCATGCCAACCATGTCAGAAACCCAGGCTTGGACTATTGCTCCTGTCTGCTTAGCAAAGGCCCTTACTGCAGGCCAAAGAGCAGGTGTGTTGTGTCCTTTGAGAGCTAACACCCCGGACTTCGATGGTGGCTCACCCTTTGTTGGAATCAGCCTTAAACTCTATTAATGGCTGTGTAAGACTGAGCTCTAAGGGGGCCTGAGGCCCATGTAGGGATGGACAGGTGAGTAGAGAGGACCCCACCCAGGACTGTCTTGGAAGAGGCACCCTGGGAGCTCCTTCTACAGGGCCTCCCACAGTTGCTCAGGCCCAGAAGTGTCTCCTTGTGCAGTGACCATGCCTTGCTCCTTGGGGTGAGCAGAGCCAGATGTGAGTTTTGAGCAGGGCAGGAGAGGGACTCCTGAGGAATGGAGGGTACACACCGTGCCCTGGACAAACTACTGTGAGGCCCAAGGCTTCCAAGGTCCAAGTTGTCTGCAGATATAGGTGATCTATGCCTCAGGGTCATGGACAGAAGTGGGCGAAGCAGGAGGACAGGGAGCATTTGGGATATTGAGGATAGAAGGGCAGGTGGGCTAGGAACTGGGCCATATAGGACACTAAGGCAAAGCCCACCCTGGGTGTAGTGAACCCCCACTGCCTATGAGCCACTGAGGACCACTTCAAAGAAACTGGAACACAAGAACATGCAGGGCTTATGTAGGGGTGTTGGCCCCGGCAGTGGGGCTTCTGGGGACACGGCCCTATGGCTCACAGAGCCCTGCCTACCCAGCCTTTCTGACTGAATGGAAATTCCCAGCTACAAAGCAGGTCTTCCATTAACTCTGCCACCTTGATTCCCTGCCTAGCAATTCCCCAGGTGGATCCTTCTTCTTCTGGAGGGCAGCTTTTGGGCTCTGGTGGCCTGGGATGGATTCCAGCAGGAGCCCCACGAAGAGTGGCTCCTGGGGGCCAGTACGCTTATATTGACTGCCATTAAAGGCTTTAACTCCCAGTGGCTAGGCCAGCACTGACAGAGAGGATGGACCACACCCTTGCCATCTCCCATCTTTGCCTCCATGATCTGTCAGACACTGCTACCTAAGGATCTGAACTCATGTAACCAGTGTCTGCAGAAGGGGATGGCCACATGTAGGAAATAGCCACAGCTGGAAAGAACTGCATGTGGTTCTCTGGGGAATGAAATGAGGACCCCTCCTTAGAATGGGCATGGCTCCCTCTTCCTAGGACAGAGTTTCCAGGTGGCATCACAAGCCTGCGGCTGAGGCTGTGCCTTCAGGCTTTCCTAGTGGAACCCTATGTCTTATCCCTGTCTTGCACCTCGTTTCTTGTCCACAGCATAATCCAGTGTCCTAGACTTCTGGGAGGATGAAGGGAGATGGAGGAACTGCCTGGAGAATCTGAGGTCCATCTGCTGTCCAGGGAATCAGGACCCACAATCCCTCGGGGTGCCTCCCTTGAGGTCTTACACTGAGGAATGTCAGGGAGGCCAAATGGACCTTCCAACAAGGCTGCTCTGGGATGCTGTCCTTCTAGCCTGGCCCTGCTGACAGAGAGGCCTGCTTCTGTCTGTCCCGGGCCTTGTAGATGTCTGTTGCCCTAGATGCGGGGTCCTCATGTCCCATGGATGTGACTAGACATCTGCCGCCCTAATTAAGAACTGCTGGATCCTGTGGGGTGCCTCTACTTCCTATCTTTCTCTTCTTTGGGGAGCTGTAAGCCAGGGCCTCCATGGTGAGCCAAAGAGGAACCAGCTCTCCCCACAGGGTAGAAGGATGTCAGTGTGCTGCCCAGTGCAGAGTCAGTATCTCTGCCATCCTGTGGTGGCTTATTCTACTCCCTGTAGCATGTCTGCTTCTGGGTGAGTGGAACAGCACTCATGAGCATCCATCCCAGCAAAGGTGCCCAGGCTGAGCCAGCAGGGCACGAGAGGGCCTCAGGAGGAAACATGGCCTTCAATGTGTTGCTCAAAAATACGAGTCAAGGGAAAATTAATCATTTATCGGGTAGACACTCGTGCCTGAGTAGAAAAGGAACAAGGAGATAGATGTGAAACAAATTCAAGCTTGGGTTTCATATAGCACAACCATGCTGAAAACCAATGACAGCCTAGAAAGTGTCCCACCTCTGACATCAGAGAATGCAACCCTATGTGGCCCATTCCAACCTAGGCAGCTCATGAAGGTCACGTCCAGGGAAAGACAACTAGGATGGGAAACCTAAGCTGGGTGTAAGCAGCACTTTTCCCCTCAGAGTTCCAGAGGGGCTCCTTGCAGATGACAGGAAGCTTAGCACCTCGAGAATATTCTTGAATCTCGGCTCAGGAGCCTTGGTCAGCACAATTTACAGCAAATCTCATTTCCTGTTTTGAGGGGTTAGGCTGACCCCAAGAGCCACGGCCTCCATTCACATATAGGGCCCCTGGGCCAGGGACATCTCCGTGGCTTCCTAAGCACTGTTTTGTGTGATGCCAGGGTCTTGCCCACCAAACGGGAGGGTCAGTAGCAGTGGGTCCCTGGCAAAATTCTTACCAAAGCTGGGAAATATAGTGGCACTCTTTAGAGAGGCTATAGGAAAACACTGGACACTTTGACACTGTGACTTCTACTATCATCTTATTTTAAAAAGCAACCCAGGTGTGGCTGTCCAGAATGTGAGAGCACATGGAATAAATACGTCCACTTAAAATTATACTACCACAGCTGGGGATTTAGCTCAGTGTTACTGCACCTGCCTTGCAAGTGCAAGGTCATGAGTTCGATCTCTAGTATCTGCCCCCAAAAGACTTGCTATAAAATTATGCTACCAAAAACAAAACAGTTCCCTCCATGCCACCTGTGTGCCTACAGTGAGGTTTTGTTCTTGTGGGCAGTGGCTGGCCCTCCTGCAGCTCCCAGAGCCTGTGAGACTCTGTCCACAGCTGCCACTCACTTGACCTGCTGAGGAATATTCCCCACATAGCAGTGGCAGGTAGAGAAACTGAAGCCTGGGAAGGTATGGGGGCTATGGCAGGTCAAAAAGCTTCAGTGATATGTAAGCATCATGGGGAAGAGCAGGCTTTTCTTTCAAGCTTGGTTTCACCAGAGCCACATACAAAGGCTAACAAAATCTGCTTGTGAGAAAGACACCCAGTCCTAAGGTAGGCAGGGCATCCTGGGCCGGGAAGATAGGCTGAGAATGCACTGGGGACTGTAGAGGACACACATGGCCTTGGCCCTTGAAAGGTGTTTGGAATTTACAGACTCTGCATAAGGCAGTAATTAATCATTTGTTTTGTGCATTTGCTACCTATCTGTCCCTTCATCCTTAGCCATTCATTCGAACTCCTTCGGCATTTGTTTACTTATTGCCCCTTTAGATATTTAAGAATGCACTTGTATGGGCCTATGTTTATTCCTTTGTAGGTATTCATATGTTTACATGCAACTAATGTCAATCTTTGGACACTTATTTGTCCATTGGCTACATACTTACCTGTTTATTCATTAGATATACATGTACTTATTCATGTGTTAGACATTTACTTATTTATTGGATGTGTCTTTGTTCAGTCCTTAGATAAAATTTTTTTTTAGTACCAGGAATTAAACTCAGGACCTTGCATTTTCCAGACAGGCACAGCCCCACTGAGCTACATCCCTGGCCCTAAACATATGTTTATGTACTTTTAGATATTTATTTGTTTCCCTGGCTCTTCAAGTGTGTGTTGTTCACTCATTGGACATTCATGTTTATGCATGTGTCAGTCCTGTTATGCACAGCAGTCCATGGGTGTTTTCTTTAGGATATGATGCAGGCTGGCGTCATTGGCAGTATTTTCTTTAGGATATGATGCCTGCCAGTGCCCCAAGCCTCACTTCTCCTCCTGGTAGCATCATCCCCTGAACTTGGAGAGGAATCCATGTGAGAGCCGTGAGTTCCATCTAGTTTGGCACTGAGCAGCCATGAGGTCCTGGGTAAGGGTGGGCTGGATCCCAGCCTGAAGGGTCTACTTGCTTCTTCTATTCCATGATCCACTGCCTCGTTCTCTCAGCTCTCGCCTTGGCCTTCTTGGCTGCCGTGGGAGCTGCTGCGTGCCTTCCCCCTCCAGGCATGCCCTCTTCCTTGGCATCCTTGGGACCAGCAGCACTGGTTGCCTAGATCAATGACCCACGAGGCAGAAGCTGGTCTCAAGACCCTGGATGCATGTGACTGTGCATGTGTGTCTGTGTGGCAGCCGGGCTGTACACATATGCATGGGAGAGGGTGTGGGTGCACTGCCCCCTTCAGCTGGGGCCACTGACCACTCGCCGTGGCTGGCAGAATACATGGAACATGAAAGAGGAGACAATAAATAGTTTCCTCCCTTGCTCTGAGAAAGGGCGAGTTCTTTGGATTGATTAATCCCCGCATTGCCTTTGGAGCGTTGGGCTGGGAGTGACAGTAACAAGGCTCCCGAGGACTCCGCTAATTTGCACTCCATTCACCACCTCGTGAAAACCCATCAGGGCTTCGGAAGAACTGCACGGCGCCCGCCCGCTCAATGGGAGAGTGATACACTGGGAAAGGGGCCAGTGCTCACAATGCCAGGCAGAGCCGCGGCAGCTTTGTTCTCTTCCCTTCCTCTTTTTACGGCCCTGGGCCACTTAAGCTCCTCATTTGTCCCAGGGGCTTGGGGCTGGGGTCACCTTCGGCCATCCTGACAACCCCTCCCTCTCTGTGGGGGTACCTTGGGATCCCTGCTAGCTGGCCGAGCACCATGGGGCCCACAGGTGTCAGAGCCCCTCCTTCTGCCATGTAATCTCCTTCAGTGTCTTGGCGTCTCAGCTGGAAGCTGCTCCTCCTGGCTCCCAGTAGGACGAAACTCCTGTCCCCTCTGCCACTGTCCTCTTTGCCCCCTAGCATGGGCTTCGTGCACACTAAGATGGGGTTCTTGGGCTCCCATCCAACACTGGCTGTCCCTGCTTGGGAGTTGCTCCCAACCTGTCCTGTCCTCCCCTCAACAAGGGCCAGTTGGTAAGTGTCTCAACTGGTACAAACCCTCTGCAGCTTCCTGGGACTGAGTGCTCAGGCCTTCCTGGACCCTGTCCCAAGCTAGGTGTCCTTCAGAAAGGAAAGGGAGGTGTGTCCTCATAGTCACTTGCCATGACCTCCCTGGAGTGACCACATCTGGGTGGTGGCCCTAAGTCACGTCCTACATGTCTGCAGCCCCCAAACCTTGCCAGAGAGGAGCCACTACCAATACACGACACACAAACCTGCAGATCCCCAGTGAGCCAATCAGGCTACTCAGCGGTGAAGAGGGAGAAAAAACACAAACCACTTACCAGATCATTATAAATTAAAAGTGGCAAACCCATCAAACCATAGATCAACCATTTTTGTTTAATTTGCTGATACAAATAAACTCAACTATTTTGTTGGGGAGAAGGGTGTTGCAGGTCGGGATGACAGGTCCCCAGTTATCTCTGTTCAGCCGCTGTAATTATAAAATTGCCAGGACTGTAATTTGCCACTCAGGCTTGTCACTGCTGGGAAGTCACACATGCCCTACAGGGTGGTGTGCTGTCCTCTACTTTGGGGCTAGGCTGTTCCCACGCAGTTCCACCACCGAGCCAAGGATAGCCCTGGGGCAGGCATAGGTAGTGTCTGCTAGATGTTCCCGGGAAATGTGCTAAGCACCCCAGCCAGGAGACAGTTCTGCTCCGAGCTGGGAAGCACAGGTCCAGAGACACCAATTCTGCTGGAGGTCACCCGTAAGCAAGGTCATGGATGGGGTTGGATAGCAGGACTTAGGAGGCCAGGCTGTGGCCCCCCTGGGTGGCCTGGCCACTCCATTAATCCTGCAGTTATAGATCCTTATCCTCATCCTGGGACATTAACTCAGAAGCATGTGGGTGAACGCGAGGGTGACTGGTCAGGTGAACCGCCCTGACACCTGCCCAAGCCCTGGGTGGCCTCTTGGTAGGTGGTGTGGGATGCCCAGCTCCTGTCCTACCACACTCCCCATGCTCCCTGTGACATCTTCACTGCCAAGGCAAAAGTTCCTGCAGGCATATTCTCCTTTCACCTCCTGTTGGAGCTCCCAGGCGAGGTGGGCACCCGGCTAGTGCCAGTCCACCTGGCTCTTTCCAAGCAGAAGAGCAATGCTTCCCAGTCCCGGTGGCACTAAGCAGCCCTGGTCATGGTGACTGTCAGCAGCTCTGCTTGGCTCCAAGCCCCAAATGCAGACCTGGGGGCAGCCTTTGCTGGCACCAGCACAGCCTTGAGGCCAGCAACATTGCATTCTCCTCCCTCATCTCATGAAGTAGGCCCTGCTGGGCTGCACTAGCCCTGTCCACAAGTTGGCTGGACAAGTCAGCATGGTGACCTTGACCTTGGCAGAAGCTGGCTTTTCTCATGGACACAGGCCTTTTGGCCTCAGGGCCCTCTGGTCTGGAGCGAACACTGCAGACCTGAGACTAGCACCGATGTAGGAGATGCTGTGGTTAGACAGCTGGCCATGCTCAGATCAGCACTCCCAGACCAGCACTATACCGTGATCTGTCCTCAATGTCCATTCTGGTGGTTGGTCCTGAGTTCTAGATTGCCTTGGACAGGTGAGGATGGATCAGAAAGAAGGACCTGCCCCAGAGAAAATCAGGGAATATGTAAGGCAGGATGGGGTAGGCAGGTCAGGGAGCACAGGTCGAGACCACCTCACCTGGCTTGCCTGGGGAGGACAGGGAGCATCTGAGAGCACCACAGAGGCTCCCCCAGGCCAAGAAGGATGGTCTCAGCACAGGTCTTGGAGACAGGGCAGGTTTGGGAGCCGGACACAGGCCAGCAGGACAGGAGCTGCCCGCTCAGAGTCCCAGGGCCACAGTCCCTGACCACCTTTCAGCTAAGCAGCCACCTGATGGGCAGGTGGGCACTTGCCCAAGAACTCGTGTGGCACCTCAACCTCCGAGGACTAGCTGCGTCACTGCTTGTCCGTGGGATGCTCTGGGGCGAGGGTCCCCGTGCCCTTTCCCACTGGGCGTGGAGGGACGGCCGTGGCCTTCTCCCTACCAGCCCTGCCCTCCTCCTCTGATGCCCTCGGGTCCCGATTCCCCCTTGGCTTTCACAAATTCTGCCCGTGTCCGCACCCTCATTAATCAATGTCAAGGCGCAGTGTCGGCAACAAGGGCTGCATTCTTCCTGGGCCCCAGTCTCTTACATCCCATTGTCCCCGGGCCGATTCAGATGGCAAGAAAACAGCCTATGTAGCACATAAAAGAGATGAGACAAAAATGAAAAGAATCAAGGGAGAAAAAAGAGGAGGCATTTTTCCCCCTGAAACACTCGAATAAATACTCAGCAATGATAATTTAAATTATTCATACATTTATGAAAACATCCATTGAAAGCCACAGTGTATGATGCTCTTTGTCTCTGTCCCTTGTCTCTTGTTTGGGATTAATCTTTACTGTAACTCGGGCGGGCCATGCCCCCCTCACAAAGGCCACACTCTCTTTCCATGGGAAAAATGTGTCGACATATCCCAGTGAAAAGTTGGGGGAGCAGTTTGCGCTGATGTGGCAGTTGCCAGGCCCTCAAGACGCTGGACGAGCCATGTCCAAATAGTGTCCGATCAACAAAAAGCGTAGAGCGGTTCTCACGTCGCTGTCACGGGGTGACATCCATCCATGCCTCAGGCTGGAAAGCCGCAGGGGCACCCGGGAGACAGACCCAGGGAGCATGCGTGCCTGGCCCGGGAAGGGGCTCAGAGGCCCTCCCCGGCCTGCCTGGGAGGGGCAAACTTGGCACACTCTGCCAGGGACCAAGGTTGGGAGGGCGGCATGAAGATCTGAGTGGTTTCTATTGGCGGAAATGGGCCTGGCCAGGGCACCACTTCTGGCAGACGGTGTCCTGTTGCAGATTCTGTGTCCTCGGACTCTGAGCCTCCCATACCTAGGGGAGGAACCACAAACACCGCTGGCCTCACAAAATAAAGTGCAGGGCCCTGTCTGTGGCCAGGGACATGTAGACAAGTCCTCATATCGTGGAGCAGGATCCAGCTGGTGCCCACAGCAGAGGGCTGGGATGTGCTGGAACCTCACAGTCAGCCCTCCACACACAGAGGGCAGCAGACCCGACCTACACACCTGTTTTCCCTTTGAGTCCTGCTCAGCCCTACGCTCCCTTCCTGACAGCCCAAGGCCCAGCTGGTACCCTGCAGGGCTCCTCCCTGGTCAGTGCCGTTGTTCCTTGCTGGAATGCTGCAGGGCCCAGGGGAGAGAGAGTACCTGTGCCAGAGACATCTCTCCTGGCTCTGTCTCCCCGCCCCTGTCTCCCTGCCCAGGCGCCTCCTTCAGAGTTTTATTTTCAAAGCTCATTCCAAAATAAGAAGAATTCTTCCTCATGCTCCCTATGACTGGAAGCTGGGCCTCTTGTGGGGCCAGAGACAGCCCAGGGTCCTCGAGAGCTGCTGTGCCAGGCTGCAGCATGAGTGTTTAGGATTTGAAAGGCAAGGTGGTGGGCATGCCAGTGTGGGCAGTTCAGCGACTCCGGCTGAGAAGAGCACATGGCTGCTCTGGGGCAGCTGGCCTGGCCCAGCCACACTTATTTGGTCTGGAATGGGAGCAGGGAGCCTGTGGGAACAGCCCTGGTGCAGATTTATGGCCTCTGGCTTGGGCCAGGTCAGAACCTAAGAGGAAAACCACTCCTTTCTGCTCGAGGCTTCCGAAAAAGATGGGAGAGGCGACCTCGCTGTCTGAGAGGTGTCACCTGGCCTCTCTGGAACTTGGCAGCTGCCAGACTGTAGTAGCCTGAGTTTGGGGCAAGGCCAGCGGGTGCTCCAAGCCTCTACAGCCAGGCCAGTGGCCTCAAAAGAAGTGGTTCCCATCAAAGTCACTGCTCCCACTGAGACCGGTCCCCAGCAGCACACCGTGGAACATTCCTTCATAATGTGGGAGGTGCAGCGCTTTCCTTACGTTCTCTGTGAGTTTCATGTTCAGTGTCGGGAATGCTGTCCCTCTTTCCTACGAAGATTTGGGGTGCTGCCTTTGTGCTCAGGCACCTCCATCTCACTGTGGCTCCTCCTTTGTGCCTGACCCGGTCTGGGGTGGAAGCCAAATGCAGGAGGGCACTACCGCCATAAATTGCCCTCGTCCCACGTCTGCAGCCTTTGCCACTGCTGACCCCCCCCACGCTCTCCCCATCCACAAAACGCTATTGTCAGAGCCGAGTGAAGAAGCCTCGACCCTACTTACAAAGGGCCGCTGAGGCCACGGTGTGGACTGCCAAGGAGGTGCTGGCTCTCAGCGGGGCCACTGCGCACTCTTTCTTCCTCCCTGGTTCGCACTTTTCCTCTCTCATGGGGGTCCCCCAAAGCCTTTCATCCTGGCTTCATATTCACATAAAGACATCAAGATAAAAACCTAGCAGAAAGAATTATTCAGCACGGCTGTCAAATGCTTTATCAGAAAAACTGGGAGGGACTCTGTAACCCTTTATGTACTGGTCCCATAGCCCCAATTCCAGAGTGACCCGGGGCATCCAGGCAGGGCTAGGGCCACATCCGGGTACAGGGACAGACCCCTGTACACACATGTATGCCTGCCCACTCAGCCAAGCATGTGCATTTCCAAGACACTGCCCTTGGCCCCCTGGCCAGGTGTCCAGAGGGATGCCCTTGACCTCCGCATGGCCCGTGTTGGTCCTGTTCTCACACAGTGCTCTCATTCCCCTCTTGGCCCAAGGCAGGACCAGGCTAGGGACAACACACCAGGTGTGCACAGGCAGGCTAAGGAGGACAGGGTGCAAGTGTGGGACTTGGAAATCCTGTTTCCCCACTGCTCCTCAGTCCTCTCTCCCCAGAGCAGAGCTTTCTTACCAGCTCACTGGATCACTCTAACACCTCTGCCCATCCTAACGGTTTCCCAACAGTGTACAATGGCCTGGACCTGCAGGACATGGGGGTGCCTGTAGGCACTTGGAGCATAAGCTGTTGAGTTTGGGGCAGGGGTATTCATGCACTAGGAGACCCTCAAAACTTGTGACCGAGGGCACCTGGGATGACTGCACCTTAGGACGCATTTTAAACGCAGTCTCCTGGTGCACAGAAACCGAAAACCGCATGCCGACAAACGGCTCCCTCGGCAAACATTTTTATTTCCAATTAGCAAAAGAAAAATTGCTAATTTGCTGCAGTTGGACCAGGCTGACGTCTCAATCTGCGGAGTGTCAGTGCAGTGAAAGAAAATGTTTCACACTGTGCCGGCAAGAGCCAGCAGCTCTAAAGAGGGTCAGGGCAGCGGGCCCAGAAACCAGATTGACTGGCCACAACGCTAAATTACTCACACAAGACACACATTGTCTGCCGTGCCAGCTCCCGAGGACCTGCTCTCATTCTTTTCCCTCGGAGCAGAGCAAGCAGGCGCGGGCGGGGGAGGGTCCAGCGTGGGAGGAGAGGGCAGGGGCTGGCGGCAAGGGTGGAATCATCTTCGAAGGAGCAGGCAGAAGCTGGGTTAATGATTAGCTGGGCCTGTCTGCAGGTTTGGAACTGGACGATAAAATTCCCCCCAGCCTGGCCATGGCCCTGTACCCCGGAGATCCCGAGGAGATAAAGTCCCCTGGGAGTTATTGGCTTGTCTCTGAGGGCGCATTTCAAGCTCTCTGAGGATGGGCAGCATCTACCCACCCGGGCAGGCAGGCAGGCGGACTCAGGCTGGTTTCCCAGGAAAGCGAGATTCCTGCAGGCGAGAGGACTGAGGATTCCCAGAGCCCACAGGATGAGGATCTGGGATGATGGGTCTCCCTGAGGACATCAGCAGGCAGCTGGGCCGGCCCCAGACATGAGGTGCAGAAGCAGTAATGAGCCTCCTCTGAAAACCATTGACCATGTAACCTCAGACAGTCTGAGCCTCCGGGGGCTCCGTGGGACCCAGCCAGGCGGCTCCAGACAGACCCTCGTTTGAACAGACATCCATTACGTGCCCACACGAGCAGATGAAAGCTTCCTGTTCTCCCTGCTGGGCCCACGCTGTCTGTCCATCTCCAGTGCCTCCTGCCACGCCTGCCCACCACACAGGGCCGGTGCCAGGAAGCATTCTTGCCAACAGGAGCCATGCTGGTGGAGTCCAGGACCTGCTGTCTGACCAGCTTGGACATCCCCAAGGCAGATCCAGAGGATCTTGCAGCCTCCTGAGCCCTTTGCCTCTGGTCAGTGTGGCAGGCCCTGGACGAAGTCATCAGAGAGCAGCAATGGCCAGGTGGGCTGAGGGAGACCAGGAGCTCCCTCTCTCCTGCCCTTGTCCTGCTGCTCACCTGGGCTACCTGTGGATCTCTTCTGCAGAAGAAGAAGAAGGTGACCAGACAGGAAGCCTGACTGGGTGAACTCTCAGTCCCCTCCATATTCCCTTAGGGACCTAAGATCGGAGGGGAGCTCCAGATGTCAGTGATCGGCAAAGGCCATGCAGGAGCTTGGCAAACAGCAACGCAAAGAGAAGCTGTCTGTGGACACAGGCTTCAGCTGAGCACAGGCTCCACCTGCCTGGGCAAGGTGGTGATACTGGCCTTAAGGGACCAGTGACCCAGGAGGACAGGTGGCCAGCTTAGCCTGCTCCAGACCCTGTAGCAACCACACCACAGAAGCAAAGCCAGCGTCCTCCAGCTACTCAGTGCACAGCGATGTCAGCGCCGTTGCTCCACCAGGCCACAGACCCACCTGGGAAGCTCAAGTAACTTTTCAGCCCAGAAGGATCCTTGGGTGAAGCTCAGTGATGGCACCGGTGGCCTGGTCTTAGAGTTGGTGTTGGCCACAGTGATGTTGGGTGTGGACCTGCCATGTGTAACAGCAATGTAGTGTGGCCTTACAGAACAAGCCCATTTTGGTCAAAGACTATCAAAGCTCCACTGCCTTCAGGCGAACAGTCCGTGTTCCATGCACAGCTGCCTGCTGTGTGTCCTAGACAAGTCTGTGAGCTTCTCTGATCCTCTGGTTATAGCATAACAGGGTTCATCAACCACATGCCATAGGTGGAACTCCTCTCCAAGAGATAAGAAGAGTGTTATAGATGTGGTGCCTTTGTGCAAATAAGGAGAAAAGCCTGGGAACTTTGTCCTGAGTGGCCCCAGGTGATAAGCACTTCACTAAAAGCAGAGTCCCAGCCCAGGACATCAATCATGGAGAAGTTTGGCATCAGATGTCAGGGCCACAGCACTGTTCCAAGGAGCGGGGGTGGGACGAAGTTTTGAACGCTGCTGTCTCTGCTGGCCCCTCCCTGCTGGTCTGACAGCCCCAGTATTGAGGACCTGGGAGGAGCCCTGAGCACCTGAATGCATGGGACATATAGGCATACTCACCTGCATGTGTGAGCACACATGCCATGTGTGCACATACACATGCATGTGTGAATGCAGAGACACACGTGCATATAAACACAGATGTGGGCAAGCACAAAGTGCATTAGTACACATGTTCACATATGTATATCAGACCTTAGCATGCAGACACGCACGCATGGAGACAGCCCTGTGGAGATTCACCCTCATTGCTGGCCCAGCACCTTGGAGCAGTTCTTGGGTTTGGTCTGCTGTGGAGAAATCTCTGCAGGAAAAGCTGCAGTTTGAAACGTGGTACTGCAGACCCCAGGAGGTTGTCTTATTACTCATCTGTCCCCTGGCTGAGCGCCACAGCCCATGTTGATGGCCGAGACAAGGGAAGACTCGAAGGCAGCGGATGCTATAAGTGCACCCTCAGGTCCAGCCTCCATGGCAAGTGCCGTGAACTTGAACTTGGCTCCCCTCCCACCCTTCCCTGACCACTCTGGGAGGAAGAGCCTAGGAGGACACACTGTCTCTGCGGGAGCCAAGCAGGCCCATGCCCCAGGATGCATTTTCTGACCTCCTGAGGTGAAAAAATTACAACAGTGGCCACCACAGCAATGTTGGGCCTCCCCTCTGCCCCAGGGAAGGCTGTCTACTTCCTGCCACTGAGAGGCGTGGGCTCTCAGCCTGTCACCTACCACCTACCTCTGCCCCCTCAGGGAATCCTTGTTTGCCTCATGTTCCCTTGTGGGACCCGCAGCCCTCCTGGCACATGCTCTTGACCCTGCCGATCATGCCAAAGCTACCGTGTAGGGCTGGGCCTGCACTCTCAGCTACCGTGCAGGGCTGGGCCTGCGTTCTGTCCTGGCTACATTCCAAAGCTGCTGGTGGCGGGGCATGGACAAGTCCAGGATGTGAACTCTCGGGTGGGCTGGGCACCAGAGCCCTGCAAAGCCTGACTATTCCTGTGTGCAGCTATAGGCGCCATAGCTCTGGGGATCCCTAGAGGAAGCGGATGGCAGCTGGAGGAACTACTTGCTTACAGGTGTGTCTGCAGTGCCCAAAGGAGGTCAATGTGGCCCTGCCCGGGCCATGGCCAAAAGAAAGGCCTCTTTCAATCTTGGTGGGGAATTATCAAGTGAACACAACCTGGACCCATCTTAACTGTGGTACAGTTAATCACAGTGTTGATTAGAGTCACTATCGATTTTCATGGTGAGCAAACGTTTTTGAGTTTATAACGGCTGTTATCTTTTGACTAATAGAAGCGGTGCTGCGAGCCGAAGTTCATCGTTTGTCTGGGCTGCTGGAGGCTCAGGCGTCATCCTGGCTTCTATGAGCCTTGTGTATAGGTGTGTCACACCACACTCTCCTCCCACACATAGACGTTGGTCTCTTTTGATTGTGAAAGAAAAGGAAAGCTTTTGGGGGCATGATAGTTTGTCAAAAATCTAAAATAAAATTGCTTGGATTAGTTTTCTTTGAGTCAGGTTAAACTCATCTAATGCTTACCTTCCTTCCAGTGGCTTTCAGGGAAATGCAGCACACAGCTGGGTCTGGAGCAATGTGCTGTATTAACCTCAGGGACAACTGCTCAGTAAGTTGCAGGCGTGGTAAAAGATGCCAGAGGTCCCAGTGCTGGGGGGCAAAGCCAGCTCGGTGGGCAGGTACCCAGAGAGGAAAAATATGGACAGGAGCCTCCTTTGCTTTTTTGCGACTTTAAGTACTATGAACAGGTTCAAGAGAATGCTAGTCTCCCATCTCTATCAGAGGCTTCCCCTCCATTTTCAGATATTAAGATAAACGGATGTCACTTTTGAGAATATGAAATATAATAGAAAATCCATGGCAGCAATTGAGGGATTTCTATTGTGTCAGGTAAAGAGGTGGCCGTATATCAGCCACTCTGCCCCTCAAATAGATAATCAATTTCCCAGAAAGCATCAATAACCAGAGTGGACATTTATTGCCCCTTGGATGGTTTATCTCTGGGGCTGGGACAGCACGGCCATGATGAATACCAAATCTGCCAGGGGACACAATTAAATGCTGCTAAGATAAAGGATTTTATATAGAGCACCTAAAAAGCAATCAAATTCATAATTGAACTCCATTGCATGAAGCTGGCTAGAAATAAATATCATACCCAATAGCACAGAACTGAGCTCCCAAGTTACAGGCCAGGTGTCAGAGTTGCCAACACCCCACTGGTTGATGCCTCCTGGCCGAGCCGCACGGCAGGTGCAGCCCTGTCCTTCTGCCCTTCTACAGAGGCCACGGCTGCCGTTTCCTGTTTTCTTCACAGTAGAAGAGGAAATGCGTCGCTGTCAGGATCACCTTGGCCTCAGTGTTCACCTGGCCTCCTGCATTTCAGTTATCCTGAGAGCACAGTGAAATAAATGCTGGGCATCTGGCTGGTCGCTGTCGACTCTTCGGGTCACCTGAGCTTGTTAAGCTGTGAGCTCTGAAGACCGCAAGGTCTCAGGGATCCTCACTCAGAAGAAGTTGCTTCTTGTTGGGTGCAGCATCTCAAGGACCCTGGATAATGCAGGGACAGACCCTGTGCTGGGGAATAGAGGTCAAGTGTGCCGCCCAGTCACAGCCTGTTTCCTGGGCCAGGATGAGGAGTTCAGGTCGATTTGGATGTTGGAACTTGATTTTCAAAAGAACCTGGAGAACATTAGAGTTAAGGTCATGTACGCTTGGCAGAGTCTGACTTTGAGTTTGGAGGGGGGAAAAGAAGCATAAAGGGCATTTTGGATACAAAATAGCTCTTTAAAACAGCATTTTGATGAGTTAAGTATAAATAAATCAGAAACACACGGATTTCATTTCCTTTAAAATACCCGCGGGCTCAAACACTAGCAGGAAAAGTGCCTGGCAAACGGTGGTTTGGGATTTTGACAAACCCAAATATTTTGGAGAGGTTTCTGGGCTGTTTGCACCCGGGTCCCCTCTCGACTGCTTTTCGTGAGTATCTGGGTGGACAAGCTCCTGGCTGCCTCTGAGGGACAGGTTCTGTGTCAAGGAGTGTGGACACTTCTTCCACCTCCTGGGTGCCCCATTTCCACGGATTACCCAGATGTGCTACCTCTGTGTGTGTGTGTGTGTGTGTGTGTGTGTGTGTGTGCAAGTGCATGTGGCACATGCATGTTATGCACAAAGGGAAGAAAAAGCAACACAGATAAGAGATGAGGCTTGCAACTTCAGGAAGTCTAATTCTAACTTGGAACAGAATAGAAACACACACACATCCATACGTCCTGTTTGGAGGGCTGAAGGAGGGCTCTGTGAAACCAGCCCTGGAATGAAGTTTGCAGTGTCTGCTTGACACTTAACCATCTGGGCTCCAAGCAGGGCTATAGCTCTGCCCAGAAGTATCGGATCACAGGACACAGCTCCTGGAGAGGGAACAGCCAAGGCAGCTGTGTGGCACCGTGCAGACAGAGCCAGGGTGTCAGGCCCTGGGAACGCTGTCTTCCCTTGGTTGGGAAGCTATGTCTGGGGAGGCCCACGCCCAGGTGAGCTGGATGGTTGCATGGCTGCTCTTAGGAAAGAGTGTAGACGAGGGAGCTGGAAGGCTGCAACCTGGGTCCTGACCATACCAGGCAGACAGGTGGCCCGTGGGGACACTGAGTAGAAATACAGTCCCTCCTTGCATGCTTCAGTGCCAGCAGGTAAGGCCCAGAGCAGCTGCCCTGGAGACAGACCATTTCCTTCTTGTCCAAAATGAGCTCTGCCGAGGAGCACCAGGGAGCGGCTCCGGCCTGCCGATCTTGCTCTGCAGTTTTGCAAACTAATGACACGTGGAGGCCCCGCAGGAAAGGTGGAGGGCATATGGAAGGATGGGTGACCCTCCAGGGCCAGCTTCCCAGGAGAGTCAGCCGGAGCGGACCCTTCAGATGAGACCTCAGTGTCACTCTTTGTGTGGTTCATTCTTGGGGTGAGCTGCCAAATGCACCAGTGTCCCGAAGCTCTCCGTGGTGACCCACAGGCCGCTCTCTTATCGCAGCATCTGGCCTCATCGGGCCGTCTCTGTGTCTCCAGGCTCTAACTGCTCACTCGGAGACGTAAACAGAAATGCTGTTTGGCAGGGTGGCCCTGGGACATCTTTCTCCCACAATGTTCCTTTTGGCATTTGATTAGAAAAAAAAGCTTGCAATCAATACTCAAAGTTGGATTTTGAGATTTTCTGCAGAATTGGGCTTGGAGCATTTAATAACAAGGTTCCTTACTGTACTCGGTCTCTAAATTTATAATGAAAATAAATATTTCCCCTTCCTGATGGGCCAGCCATGCCAACTGCAGAGAGGAGTTTGGATGTAAGAGGAAGCAATTGGATCCGCTTAAGCGCCACAAACATAAACCCCTGTGTGATTTAGCAGGACCAGGTCCCGCGCCGGGACCCCGGGGAAGGAGAACGAACATTCCCAGCTAATCTGCGACCACTTCTCCTAATTGTACAGTGTGACGTGCTAATCAGCACCCAATGCCTCTCCTCTTTAAGACCAAGACAGAACAAAGCCTCAAATTACTAATTACACAAATACAGTGTCTTTTGCTAATTGGATTGGTTAATGTTAGTTCATAAAGCTCTTTAAGGATCGGCAATGTGGTATGAAAGAGGCAATTCATACGTTTAATAACAGGCTAATAACTGTCAGCAATGAATAATCAGCCGTTGTCGCTCGTATGGAGCCGCGTGCGCTCTTTCCAGCCCCTTGGATGTCTGTTACAAATTAATGCCTTCGAGGGAGCCAGCTGCCACGCTGGGGCCTCATCTCTTGCCTCGAGACCCTATGTAGGCTTGTGCCTATGAGCTATAGCATGGACAAGGGTGAACTGCAGGCTGGGAGCCGACCTGGGACTGGGGCCTCCAAGGAGAAATGGAGCTCTGTTATTTCTATTATTTATGAAAGAGCTGTTGGCCAGGCTATGAGAGACAGCACCAGAGTACCACATCCTGTCTTGAGGCCAGCGGCTTAGCTGTTTTACTCAGTGACCCCGGGCAAGCTCCCTGACCTTCATAGGCCTCAGTCAACTCAGCTGGAAAATTGGGTAAAAAGATTGTGGTGTCTTTAGGGCCAGGACTGCTGAATGGAGATGCTCATGAGCCCAGAGTCGTAACCACCCAGAGCACAGGAAGTGACCTGGGCCGGGAGTCCGCTGGTCTCTAGTGTGGCCCAAGCCAAAAGAACATGGGGACTCTGAGGGCCAGAACTAGTCCTTGGGACCTGGCATGGAGAACGACAGACAGTTCTCTGGCTGCTGTGCCCCTCTCCAGTGGACCTGGCCTATGCTCAGGACTACCTAAAAATACAAGGAGGTGTCTTGGGCATGGCTATTGCTTCTGAGCAGTGGAGGCTTGCTCTGGAGGGCAGGGACTGCCACAAACCAGCAGCACTGACTGTAACCACACCAAAGGCTCACCAAGACTGCTCTGTGAGATGTGAGCTCCATGTGCCCCCATGGCCTACTCTCTGCCCAACCAAGTGCTTTTTCCTTAAGAGAAGGCAAGATCTCTAAGACAAAGAGCCTGTGCAGACATGAGGCTGTTCCCCTCAGATGGGGACCCCCAGGTTAATCTATGGGGTCTCCTTCAAAAAGTTTCCAGGAAGGATCTGTCCAGATCATACCCCCAGTTGGGTGTGTGGGGGGGTGGAGCCTGGAAGGTGTAGAAGGACCAAGTACATGCATGAATGTTTGCTTCCAATAAACAAAGCATCCTGGAGTACAGCTGAAAGGGACTGGGGTCAGAAGGTTTCTGGCTTTGCTTCTCAGGGGCAAATCTGCAAACCCCCGTATCCCCAATGGGGAGACTATCCTTGACTCTTGATGGTCTGACCACTCTCTGGCTTTCACCTTTCCTGGTCCCATCCTGTGGAGCTGCTCACAGACCCTCTGCCCATCTTCCACCCGGCTTTCAGGAGCTGTGTCTCTATCTCTCTGCGCAGAACACACTGGGCCTTCACCCCTCGGATTGGCCTTTCCAGACATGGCCTTTCCACACATGGTCCACAGCTGGGCCAACTTCAGCCCTCTTTTCCATCTTTGGGATGACCAAATAAATTATGTTGTCAAACAAACCCATCCAGTTCCAAGTACAGTCTTAGAAGTCCAGCTCTGTCCAAGAGTATTGCTCCAGTCTGTCAAGATGAACCTTCCTGCTATGGAAGCCCGCAAGTGTGGAGGTGCCTGATCTTACAGCAGCTGGGAAAAGCTTGTCTAGGGATACCATGAAAACAACACTTCAGACCTGTAGAAGTGGTGGACAAGCAAGGAGCCCAGAGATATAGGGAGACATGGCAATGGCCACGCATGGATTATGCGGACAGGCTCTGTGCCAGTGCCCACACCCAAGCCCACAGGCCAGCCCAGATGCTGGCCCTGCCTGTGCCCCCATGTTAGGCAGTTGAGCCTGCTCTGGGCCCTGCCTCATGGGGATCATCCTCAGTCCACCCACAGATAGCTGATGACCTTGTCACATTAGCCAACAATTGCACGTCATGAACATTCATCTGCCCTGCTTCCCTATCGTCTCTCCTACACCTTGCTCTCCATTTCTTGCTGGAGAGCTGGCCAGAGCCGATTTCCACCATCATTCTGGATCTGGGTCGAAGGATATAAGGGAATTTTCTTGTTTAGAGGTCAGTAAGGGAAAGAACGTCAGCAGAGTGTTCTAGAAGCACAGGAGGGAGAGGGTACAGCAGCTGGGCTCAGATGTAGGCAGGAAGAGGAAAGACGACACTGAGTCAAATTGTGTGGCTCCATGCAGCTTCTGGTATCCTTGGACACCACAGGGTCGTCATAATGTAGACAGGTTGACCACTCACTGCTGCTCCCTGAAAAACCAGGCCACTTTCCAAATGAGGGTGACAAGGGATCCATCAGAAGGATGCCTTAAATTCTCCTCCCCACCAGGGCCTCCAGGGGCTTTTCTGCTGCCAGATGAGGACCTCCCGTGAGACCCCACAGGCTGCTGCTGGTGGGAATTCTCTACCACCTGTGTCCACTCGGTCAGAAGGTGGAATAACACCAGCCTCTCCACACTACACCTGCTCCAGGTAGCAGACCTCCTCCCCCTGCCAGGGGAATCCAGAAAGTCCTACCACTCGAGGCAGAAGATCCAGCTAGGAGTGTTCTGAGATTTCATCTGAGACTATTTGTGTGCTTCTCCTTATCAGAAAACCAACAAGGAGGAAAGGGAAGAAAATGAGCAGAGCTGTTTCAAACTGCTTCCAATTTCGCCGTCTTCCCCTTGGGGGTGGCTGCAGCTGAGAATGCAGCCAGGGCAGCCTGGTGGCAGCCGTCACCAAACCAAGTGTTCCATACCTGCACCCACTGTCTGCTGCCTGCCTGCCAGCCGTGGCTCACTACCTCCCTCTCCCGCTGCCCGGTGGGCACAATGCCGTGTCTGCAGCCCCAACAGGATCTGAAGTCAGGACCTCGCAGTGTTTCTCTGTGTGGGGTTTTTGCCTCTGCCATTCGGTGTTGGCTATGGCAAGGACAAAATGACCCAGGGACAGAGGAGCCACCTGTGCCCATGTGAAACCCTCCTTCCAGTAGACCAGCTATGAGAAACTTCTCTCATCCTCCAAAAACACAAAAGCCACACTTAGCATGGAGGCTGGATGCAAGCAGGCCCTGTTGGACCTGCCTGGCTTACAGCCTCGCAGAGCCCCTGGACAGCCTTCTCTATAGTCAGCCTCAACCATGGTCTGGTTGCCAGGCCTCAGGGGACTCAAAAAAAAAGTACACCCTTGGTAACATCTCTACAAGTTGCAAAATAAAGGAGTAGTGGGCAGGCCTGCTGCTGCTTGGCTGTTTCATCTTCATCCAGTGTCTACTCATCCTCCTGCCCTGTATCATGTTTCAGCTAAGAGGATGCCAGTGGCTCAGGACAGAAGCTGCAGCCTGCAGCCCGAGGTCCCTTGCTGTTCCCACAGTCTACTGGCCTGGATGTCCGACAGCAGCAAACCGACTGCAGGGCTGTCTTGGCCAGGTGGCTGCCCTGCAACCTGGGCTCTGCCTGCCCCTCGGTGCCCTAGGATAAACTGGCTGCTCTCCAGCCATGGGTGCTGGCCTTGTAGTGGATGGGTTGGCACACACTGGCCTGCACAGCTGCTGCAGGCCTGGGCCCTTGCTGAAGTGTATGACTTCTTTGTCAGCTCCACCTACCTCTGCCACCACAGTGGTCAGCAGTTAACGCAGCAGCTATGACCAAACCCAGGCACTGGGGGTTCTAGTCCCGTGGCTCCCCCAGAAACTAGAAACATTTTTTTGTAGGAGAGAAAGAAAACCCTCCATTTCACACACAGCCTCCCACCCCCAAATGGATCCCATTCTGCAGAGGACAAATAGTCTCACAACTCAGCCTGTTCCCCGGGGTCAGCTGTGTGACATCAAACAGGGTACTCACCATCTCTGGGCCTCAGTATTCTTGAGAGCAGATGAGGATGCTTCAGGGTTATAGAGATGCCCTGGGCAGAGCCAGTTACTGTCTGGTTATTTTAGTACCACCGGGAATGGAAACATCAGGCCACCTGACTTGTAAGTTTGTGCAGCCTCGAAGTGTGAGTCTTCATACATTTGCTGTATGATGGAGTGACTAGGGTCAGGAACCTGAGGGAATGAGACAAGGAGGGGATGGGCCCGGGGGCCTGCAGGGGGTGAAAACTCAATTCCAGGTGCCTCTGCCCTCTGCTCCTGGAAGTGCTGCTCACACAGAAGAGCTTTTCAGAAATGAAATCCAATTCTTTGAGTCAGAATGTGCCATTGCTATCCTCTGCCCATAGGCTGCCCCAGGCCTAGTAGGAAGGTTTGTGAGGTGCAAATAAGGCTGAGACCTGGGTCTTAGGACTTTGTCATTTGTGTGCAGCCGAGTCACCATCCCCAGGAGACCTAGGAGCCTTTTATTCACTTAGGCTTATTAAAGATCACCCTAACAAACAAGTTATCAATAAGCAGGGTCAGGCTGGAGTGCATGTGTATAATTCTGTCAATGCCGCGGTTATTTCTATAACTAAAAGGGTTGTGAGCAAAAGATAAATGTCCACACAAGACCAATAATCGGCTGTGACATATCCTGTCTCCCATGAAAAGCAAAGTCCCCATGGTGACACTGAGGTAAAGCAGAGAAAGTGGCCAACCTGCTTTCCCTTGTCCCTGGGACCTCGTGCATGGGGCTAAGGCAGGCACAGTGGTGGGGGCCTTGGGAGGACAGGTGTCAGGTTTAGCTCCTAGTGCTGGTTTAAGCAACTAGGGCAGGGAGGAGCAGAGATAGAGCCAGAGGCTGCCCTGATGTGTACCAGAGGAGGGCAAAGACACTGGCCCCTCAGAACCGAGAACTTCCTAAGGCACCGTGGTCCTCTGCCTCTGATTCCCAGTCCTTTACCTCCCTCCTCCCAGAGCCAGGAGGCCAGACTTGTCCTGGTTCTGGATCGAAGCCTTTCGTTTCACTACATTATTCAGTGCCCTGTGCTGAGTGCAGTGGCAAGAGGGCAGCTCTTATGCTGAGCATTCTTACTGCACAATAATGATGAACTTTTGGAGAAGGCAGCGATGGACAGGTTTGGGCATAGCTCATGAAGGCAGTTCTGAAATACATAAGTTGTCAGCACTGAATATCTAGAGTTTGTGACTGTCACTCAGACCTAAATACCTGGCTTTAAAAGGAGGAGCCTCAGTGTCCTCCATGAGACCACGATCTGCAACCCTCTCAGCTGCTAGACAATGCATTCTTCCTTTCACCCCAGCTGTTCCCAGTCCTCCTGTGGGCCAGGGCCAGCTCTGGAGCTTGCTGTAAATTTATCTCATGTCCGAAAGGTGTGGGCAGTGCTCAGGAGCCTGGGGTATAGGAGGGTCTAATCGGGCAGTCTGAGGTCCTCCCAGATTGTCCTCCAAAGTGATCTTACCCATCTCCAAGGCTAACAATGGAGAGACTTTTGCCTGAGGCCTGGATAGCCTTGTTCCTCCCCAAAGCTCCAGGGCAACTGGGAAAGCCAGTAGAGAGATAAAGGGAAGTGGGAGTTGTAGACCCACGCCACTTCATCAGCACTACATTCCTGGCACAGGAGTGCACATAGGTTCCTCCACACCAGGCCAGAGCTGGGCCGGTGATCTTCCAACTGCCAAGCCCTAGCTGCAGGTCTGCAGCAGCCCCCAAGGTGCCCTGAGCTGCATCTCAGGCTGTTCTGCTCTGGAGTCCACTGTCTTGTTCTCTCCTGGCTTCCAGGCCAGTCCTCTTGTTTCATGTCTGGTGCCCGAATCCCGGTCCCAGAGGATTTGGGACTCTCGAGCACATCTTCATCTGACATGGAAGTGACGGCTTGTCATGAGACACTGCCAAGAGTGCCACATGTCACCTGCTCTTATGATCTCTACACACTCCCTCTGGGACATTGATTTCCAGAAGCAGAAGGAGGCAGCTCTCCAGAGAGAGCCAGGCTGGAGCCTAGACTCCCACCTTCTCGGAGACAGTCCTGAGAGACCCCTCCCTACCCCATCCCTCAGCTCCCTGGCAGGGACAGGACTCCAGAGCTGGCACCAATCTGTGACTTCCTCCTGCCACCCTGCCTGGCAGCAGGTTCTTAGGAGGAATACAGTCAGGACAGTGCCCAGAGGCAGAGCTGCCTGCTTTGCCTTGGGAGCCCTGGCTCTGTCTGAGCAGCTGCTCAGCACTTGCTGGGTGAGCGCTGAGCCCCAGAGCCACCCAGAGCATGAGAAAGAGCTGGGAACCCTGAGGAACCAGCCTTCTTGGTGGAGAGCTGTACTCCCAGGAGGGGGCACACAGGAGTAGTACGCAGGAGTCAGGTGAGGTGGGGGTCAAGGTCACAGCAAGATCACTATGGCTGCTTGACTCCTACGTTCCAGGAGGCTCTGGAGAGGTCTGGGTGGCCTAGCTGCCTAGGCCAGAGGGTAGGGATAAGCCCTTATGGCCCCAGCCAAGCTCCAGCAGCTGCTGTCAGGGACCTCTGTGCCTTCTAGGTGAAGGAAGTGAACTTGGCGGTGCTTGGATGTATGCATCTGACCCTCACATTTGTGCTGAGCGGGGTGCCAGGGGCTGACAGTTAGAATTCAGACCTTGTTTTGTGGTAATTTCTGAGGGAGGTACAGTGTTGCTATGTGAACTGCTCTGGCAGAGGTGACCTGGGTCAGAGGCTGGGACTGGCCTACACTGGGCCACATCTGTCCTCCTCGTCTGAATGGTGGGGCCTCATCCTCGGCTGAAACCCAGGTCTGTCCCTGAGTATAAGAAGGCTGCTGTGCTCTGGGCCTCTGCCTGTTCTGTAAAGAGGGGTCACTATATCCCTTGGACTTACTTTAAGCTTTAAAAATAAGTTTTGTGTGGTACCAGGACATCCCAGCCTCCATCTGAGGTTTACCATTTGCCAGCAACTCTCTTGTCCCTTGGGCAGCCTGCAGCTCTGTCCCTGGCAAAGCCAGGTGGTCCCAGCAGGACGGAACCCTGGCATAATTATAAGCCTCAAACACAAGGAAGTCACCCATCCCTCACAGCAGACCCTTGTACCACCATCTTTCCCTCTAGGCTCAGCCCTCCTCTACCTCACACTCACTGTCCTTCTGCTGTGCCAGCAGCAGAGTTCATCTTACCCACCCTCCATGGAATCTAACTCCATCCTCTAGGCCTAGAGGCCTTAGAGCCAGCTCCTTTGTCTTCCTGTCACTGGCCTTTGCCCCCCTTAGTGTCCCCATCCTCTGTCCTACTCTCGATGCCCACCAGCCCCTCCTGAAGTTCTCAGGAGGCTCAAAGGCGAGGGCAAGAGGTGATGCAGAGGGCTCAAGGCTCACCTCTCCCAGGCCAAGGCTCATCCTCCAGGCCAGGGACGTCACATGCTGGACTTGTCCCCTTCTCTGGCTTTGGAGCTTCCACCTGGCCAAACTTCCCTCATAGGCACATCCTGAAGGCACAGCCTAGTGGCCCTCCCTACCCTAGCATTTACCTTATTGTATTGTGTGTGTGTGTATGTGTGTGTAAGAGAGCACATGCTTGTGTGCACACACGTGTCTGTCTGTTATCTTTGCCCCGAAGTCTCAGACACCACACCAGCATCTCCCAAACACCTTCTGTAGGGCTGTTAGAAGATGCTCAAATGCTTTAAAAAAGAAAAAAAAAAATGGATGCGAAGGGCTGGGGACCCAGGAGAGATGCAGGCATGTGACCTAGAGATGCTACGGCCCCTCTGCAGCAGGAAGCAGCAGCCCTGGCTGGTGTCCATGGGGAAGGGTGTCTGGGCAGAGGGGCCGTGCTTGCCTCAGAGCTGCCAGCGAACAGAGTGTTCTTGGAACGGCCGAGGGCAGCAAGCCGTGCCCAGGTTCTGCGTCTGTACGGCCAGGAGAGCAGGGCGGCCTGTGAGGACAGTCATCTGCCTGCCGAGGAGGCCTGTTGGCTGCAGTGCTTGTGACTAGAGCCAGGCAGAGGCCTCACTACACCCAGATGGACCCCGAGGGGAGGGTGCCATCACCCACGGAGAGTGGGGTGCCAGGAGCACCATGGGGAGCAGGCCTGTCCCAGCGGTTGCCTGCAGCCAGGGGTTTCTGGTGAGCACTTGCCCCTCATCTGGCAAACCCCAGGGGGCCTCTGTAAGGGACACCCCATGACAAGGGGAAATCAGGGTCTGGCAACAGCCTCAGGCGAGTGGCAGAGGGCACAGGCAGGCATGGGGTCCTCTCAGCAGTGGGATGGGTCCTGAGAGCGTCCTGCATCCTCCATGCACAGCACTCAACTGTGTAAATATTTTTCTTAGGCTGGAGAGAGCTTCCATTCATCGGCCACGTGCACTTGAAAGAACTGAGAAGTATCTGTTTAGGCATAAAAGCTAAAAACAGTGTCCACAGCTCCTCTAAAAAAATCATTTCTGCAGCTCAAACACAGCCAAGCTGATTTTTTTAATGCAAAAAATAAATAAATATGACCCCACTCCCAGTTGAGAGCTCAAGGGTTTGAGTCAACATGGCTAGGCCCTTTGCTCGGGAGCCAGAGCCGGCCCGGTGACTCAACGCCTTCGTGGTTCCTCCGGAGCTGCCAGTGGGCCACCACCCAGCTCACTCGGCCAGGGCTGCGCATGGGCACCCCCCCAGGCTCTCCTGGCCAGTGTCAGGCGTGGGTCCCGGGCGCGGGGCTCCTTCTACCCCTGTGTCTGCTCAGCATTCTCCGTCCTGAGCCCAGTATGGCTCAGCGCTCAGCGCCACCTCACTTTCACCCTGTGCCTCAACTTCCCCAACTTCTGCTTCCTGTTTGTACAGGGAAAGGCTGCTGGCCTGCAGGAAGAGACTAGTGTCCCCACTGTCCCTGGGATTTCAATGCCACCTTCACACCAGGGGAATTGGCAGCAGTCGCAGGGCTTTGGTTTGGAAGGAAAATCAAGGATGGAAATTGTTCTCTAAAACTTTCATCTTCCCAGGATGAGATGGCTCTGGACACAGTGTGTTTGTGAGGCCCAAGTTTCCTTGCATAAGAGCCCTGCTTCCAGGCCTAAGACCCTAAGTGAAGGGTGGCCACGTGGAGACTGCAGCCCTGACCTTGCAGGTGACTGGCTGCCATGCTCAGCCATTCACATCCATGGTCTCTAGCAGAGCCCTGAGCCTTCACTCTCCCTTCCCTCCACTACTAACTTGAGCACCAGCACAGGCAGCCCTGACACAGCACCAGAGAAGTCCTCAGAGTTGGCTTCCTTCAGGTTCTGGGCTCAACATGACCTCAGAAGCCAGGAGGAAGAAATGAGCATTAGAGAGAAGGGTTAGGCTCAAAGGCGAGGGCAAGAGGTGATACAGAGGGCTCAAGGCTCACCCCTCCCAGGCCAAGGCTCATCCTCCAGGCCAGGGACATCACATGCTGGACTTGTCCCCTTCTCTGGCTTTGGAGCTTCCACCTGGCCAAACTTCCCTCATAGGCACATCCTGGGATCCTGGGCATCCATCCATGGGCCTGTCCCTGGGTCCCAGGCTTCCTCCCATGGGCAAGCCCTCAGCCTTCAGTACCAGATCACTGTGAAGGGAAGGAGTGTCTGGCATCTGTTCATGTCACACAGCGAATACCAGCCCTCGTGGGGACACACCAGCCTGACGAGCTGTAAGCCTAGGTGGTGTCTGTGTCAGCAAGTGTGTGTCAGCTCTTCGCTGATTTCTTGGAGAACAGAGGGTATTTATTTTAAGAGTCAAAAAAGATGTTTTGACCAACCCCACTTAGCTAAATCCTGGCATCGTTACTCGAGAGAGAAGCTAAATGCCGGAGGTCAAACCTCGCATTTTTGGCTAAAATGTTTAATCAAAACACACCTAATACTTCTGCTGGGGTGCAGAGAAGTGGAGAGCATGGAGCCACTGCCAGCCATCCCCCACGCCAGTGGTGCGTGTGCTGAGGCTAAACCAGCAAAATAAAGAGGGTTTTCAGCGAAGCAGGGAGGAAGCCAAGGCCGGCAGCTCCGGGGGTGCGTCCGGCGGTTTCCACCGAGGTCAGCAGTGGGTGAGAAGGCCGCATTAATGATATTCATATCTGCCAGGGGGCTGTGAAACAGGGCCAGAGGTTCTGAACACAGCTCAACCTCAGCAGCAGGAGGCGCTTCTTTTTGGAAAGCCATGGCGCCTGTTCCCTGTGAGGAGCGTTGGGCTGGATGTCCCTCCAACGTTGGGCCGGATGTGGCCAAGGAAGACTGGCCCTACACACGTGGCTCAGCAGTGCACTGGGATGCACCTTTAACCTACTGCCTGGTGCCACATGCCCTCCCGGTTAGTCCTCTCCCTAGTGTGTCTTAAATATTGAGGAAGGCAATGTTCTAGTGTCCTTCTCTGCGACCTGTCACATGATGGCTCTAGGAGTAGATGGGAGCCACAGCCGACTGCTGGATGAACCAGCACCCCCACCCCACCTGGCTACTTCTCAGCCTCTGACGGAAGGGCAATTGTTGTACTCACCTGCACTCCAAGGTCTGTGGACATAGGTGTCCTTGGGTGCAGAGCTTAGAGACAGCCAGGCATTGGGTGTAAAGGCTCATGGTGCTGGGGTCACTCCCTCTGCCTAACGCTGGCCAGCTCTCAGGGACACCTCTCTTGGCTTGAGATAGGGCTTCCTGGCTGAGTTGGACATGAATGGTGGCGGCAACCTGGGTGTAGGTCACAGAGCCCACAGGAAGTAGGCAACAGGAGCAAGTCAGCCTCCAGGATCCTGTACCACAGGGACAAGTGGCTTCCAAGGCACATGTTCTCCTAGAACAAGGGCCCTGTACCTGAGGATACAGGGCAGCCCAGTCAGCTTCCTTCCCAAGGCTCAGGCCCTGTTCCAACTCCCAACTCCTCTTGTCTTTTAGGGGTAGCCTGGCCTCAACCCACAGTAGCTGTCACTGCTTATGAGTGGGACATATTTCCAGGATGTGGCCTCTAGAATCTTCAGAGAGGACCAGATCCCACTCTTGCCCTTCTGGCAGCTGACATGGGCTCCTTCAACTTGAGGGCACCATGGACCCTATCAACCATGTGAACTTAAGAAACATTCACCCCAGTTGGGTGTGGTGACCTTGGGTTTTCCCAAAAGTCCAAGAGGTAGGCGGCTGGGGATTTAGCTCAGTGGTTCCAGCACCTGTCTTGCAAGCCCAAGGACCAGGATCGATCCCCAGTTAACCACATATAGTACTGGGTGTGGAGACTCACACCCAGCAGCAACCAGTACCACATACAACAGTGCCGGGCGTGGTGGCTCATGTGTGTAATCCCAGCACTTGGGAGGCAGACACAGGAGGATTGCTGTGATGTGAGTTTGAGGCTGAGCTCAGGGCCAGCCTGAACCACAAAAGTGAGACCCTGTCTCAAACAAAACAAAACAAAAAAACCAAACAAACAAACAAAAATAAAAAAGTCCAAGTAGTGCACCATATTCTCCCTTCTGTCTTAGCACCGACCAAGTCTGGGCTGCCCTTCCTGGCCCTGGTGTAGGAGCTGAGAGCTATGAGATGGAAAGGCAGACAAAGGTGTGTTCATGGCACAGATGCAGCCTCCCCTATGAGGTTAGCCCTACACATGGAGCCAGCCTGGGCAGTGCAAACTGGCTCTCAACGGACTCTTCTGAGATGAGATCCCTGAGGTCTCTTGACCCTTTTCTGTTTCATTCTTTTTTCATTTACTACCACTTTCTAAACCACAATTTCAGAATCTATGAAGAACAACATAAAATCTCCAGTTGGTTAGAATTCTCAGTGTTCAGAACCATAATCTCTCGTTGTAACAGCTGGGCTGGTGAACAAGCCTTGTATGGGATGCATGACTGGGTCCATTTACCTTGGCTGTGTGGCATCGTGGGTATAGAATGGACTCTGAGGAGAGATGAAGGCACTGCACATGGCATCATGTTTTCTTCTTGTTCTCCTGTGCTAGTTCTATCTGGCTACTATTCTCATGGCAGCCGTGTGATACTGTTGTCATGTGATATGGTTACTCATGTGAGTGAGAGCTCAAACCTGCGCTGGGGCAGCCATGGACACCCCCTATGGAGTGGAACATGGTGGGTTTTAAGAGGCAACTCCAGGCAAGAGGCCACAGTCTCCAGGGCCAATCCCTGAATGACTTGGCCACGGGTGCTTCTGTGGTGCACAGAACACAGCCCCTGGCCTAGCTGGGTCTCCCTGGACTGGAGATTTCCTTCCAACACTGTGGACAGACATTCTCTTCTCAGCACCCAGGGTGAGCAAAGAGCAGGTTCCAAGCTGCTGCCTCTGAGCTTTGGCCAAGGAGAAAGCAGGGGAGGGAAAGGAATTCCACCTTCACTTTGCCTTCGCAGGTTGCCCTCCTGGCTGGGCTCGGACTCCAGCAGCGGAGACAACTAGAGATGCCTGGGGCAGGGAGAGTGGTCCTCTTTACCTCCAGGCTGGGAACAAGCAAAGTCATCTCTTGGTATAACCTTCTGGGGTCGCTAGGGAGTCTGGACCAGTGAGAACAGACTATTACACACCCCGGTTTCACTTCTCGGTTCCCCACCGGTCACTAACTGGCCAGAGCGAGTTACCCACAACCATCCAGGACAGCATCTCCAGGGAGACCACCCCCGGGATGCTCAGTCTTCTGACAATGTGGGAGCCTTTGTTGGAACAGAGGGGGTCTCAGTTATCGCCAGCCACAGAGAAGATGCAGGGTCTCATCCTTGCAATTGAGAGGACTTCTGATGTCCCCAGGGGTCAAGCACCCCTGTAGCTTGAGGAGTCTTATCACAAGCTAACAGCCCCTTTTGCAATTGTCTTGCAGCCCATGCTGGCGGCTACAGAAGTGTCATCCCAGGAAGGCTGCATCAAGAAGGTAGGCGACCACGTCTGGGCCCGCGCCGTTCTTGGCTCTGGCTGGCTGACCTCGCCAGCTTCCACTGTTTCTAAATTGCAGAGTGTGCAGCCCGTTTGTTGCTAGTGGTCTGGGATGGAGGTACTCCTGAGAACAATGATTCAGAAGGAATTAGGAAGACACTTATTTTCACTGTGTAAGGGGGGGGGGTCACTCCACTGGCACCCCAAGGCTTAAGAACAGAGAAGCCTGTACCTGTGGGAATGCTTCAGGCCACGCACACACACAGAAACTGAATAAACACAGGCTGTGTTTATTTAACTATCTTCACTGGATTCGCATGTGAAAGGATGGGGGGAACAATTGGCTGCAGATTCAGGCAGCCTTTAGCTGCACTCAGAGCTTCCAAAGAGGGCTCAAGCATCGCTTTAAATAAGCAAACCATTAGGGAAAGAAAAAGTGTCAACGTGGCATTATCTGCTCCTCCGAAGACTGATGACAGATAATAGCCGGTTGGCAAACACAGGCTTGAGATCCCAAGAGAAGAGTCGATGAAGAGACACACATGGCCCAGAGGAGCACACACACAGGCCGCGCATGTGTGTGTGCACACTTAGTGAGATCCTGCACAAGGGCCAGATCCTCACCTCAACTCCCAGACCTTGATCCCCTCCCAGGTACAGCTCAGCTTCCTCGTGTGCATCTATGCAAACACACCTGGATGCATGCACACAGCCAATCTGGTGTGTGCAGCTTCTGCTGACATTAAGGTGACTCTTCACCCTGAGCATCTGTTCCAAAGCAAGGGCAGAGGCCCCCACAAGAGCCACCAGGAGCCCTAGGAGCTCAGCACAGGCTGCAGGGTACACCGAGACCAAGTCAGGCCCGTGGCCCAGTGGATTCTGCAGCATCAACCTGTGCTCAGGATCCTTCCTTCCTTGTGAGCAGAAATGCCTGGCCTCACACCCTTAGCCCAGCATCCCTCTGTGGGCAGCTCTGCCCAGGCTCCAGGGAGCTGTGTCCAGGCCCAGCTCAATGCTGATGGGAGCAGGTACTGGTCCAGGCACCTTGGCCCACGGTGGTCTCTGGGACACATGGGCTACCTTGCTGGTCATGTCACTGTGGGTGGTGTGACTTCAGAGGGACTCTTTAGGAACAAAATCTCAGACCCTGCTGCCCAGGAGAGACCTGGGACCTTTCCTCCTTAAAGTGACTGCTGGTGACTCAAATTCCCACAGTGTCCTTTCGCTCTCTCCTTCCCTGCCTTTTTGATTGTGTTGGAATTCTCACCAAGGATATATGCTAGCAAGGGGCAGGGAGCGGTTTTGTTTCTCAGAAAATCATGGTGTTTTTCACTCCCCTGGGAAATTTCCTCCAGCCTGTGACACCAACCTTATGCCTCCCAGAAAGGGAGGGGACTTCACTTTCTTGCCCCACAAGGACAGCTGGGTCAGGCGGGTGACACTCAGAGTGGCCTTGTTTCTCCTGGGTGCGTCACAGAGGTGGTCCAGCGGTGGTTCACAGGGAAAAAGGAGGCCCGTGGCCACTGGGGCCGTCAGCTGGGTGCAAGGGTCGAGGCAGGAGGTCCGAAGGTCAAGTCTGAAGTCAGAGGCCTGAAAAGAGGCAGATACTGAATGCTTCTGAACCACAGCGAAATAAGACAGGCTAAAGCGACAGTGGTCATGTCCCCTCTGTTCCTGCCTGAGATTGGCAAACACCTGGTGCTTTCTTACTTGTGTGTGCTGTTGGAAGGATGAATTCAGTGACTTTCTGGTATACTGGTTTTGTCATTGGGTCACCCAAAGATGGGCACAGCTTACATTAAAAATACGACTGGGAATCATGGGGGCTGAGTGACCTTGGTTGTGACCTTGGGTTGTTCCATTGGCATTTTAGATTTGGCCACCCACCCTGGAGAGGACTCTACCTCCTGTCCTGTCTGTTTCCATGAAATGTAACAGTTTATGCTATCGGGGACTTAAACTGCAATGGGGAAAGGTGACATTACCAGAAAGTTGCTGAGAGAGGGTGGCTCAGTTCTCAGTTCTCTCAGTGTGGAATCCGAACCCAAGACTGAAAGGAATGGGGGGGGGGGTGTGCACCTAGGGGCGGGGCTTCCGTCGAAGAGACAGCAGCCGCTGCTTGTGAGCTTCGCTTGCCAGACCCCGCCCCAGAAGGGGCGGACCCCCGCGTGCCCTTCCCCCGCCTCCAGCGCCTTTTCCCCCCTCCCCACCCCCAGAGTGGATCCCCGGCTTCAGCTTGACCCTTGTCCCCTCAGTCTCTGCGCCCTGCAGCCTCCAGCTTCGGCCCAGCTCCGGCCCAGCTCCCCGAAACCCCGCGGTCCAGTGTGCACCCACAGGGCGTGGCGAGCGTCCCCGAAGTCCTCTCCGTGCACGGCCTCTGTGCCGCTGCCCTCGCCGCCCCTCTATTGAGGCTCTGTTTACCTAGGGGAAGCCCGGGGTCCCGGAGAGCAAACATCTGCGGGAGATAATCGAGCCGGTCGTCCATCCATCACCGCCGGGCTCCCTGGAGAGCGCGCCGGGCCGGTAATAAAAAGGCCGGGCGAGGAGGCTTTGGGGACGAATAAAGAGCCGCGTTAAGGGCTCGCGGAAAATGGATGGAAGACATTATTAAGGCTCAATGGCCGTCTTATCAAAATCCAATAGGATAGACATTTGGCAAAAGGCTTAAATTTATTCTTTGACTTTCTGGAGGGCTTGAATTTATCCGTTAACAAGAGTGTAGTCCGCCGGGGAGATGGTATCAGCTGAAGGAATTTTGATTCAATCTCTTTGGTGATATGAAAAGGGGAAACACAGCCCCATGGCCTCTGCCTTTGTCCTACTTTATCTTGTTTTCTTTCACCGTCTTTAAAGGGAAGGACGTGTTAATACAGTGCGACTGGGGGAAGCTCTAACAAAAGGAAGTGCCCTTTCTCTTTGTATTTTTATTTTCAACCTTTGTCCACTCCCCACCAAATAAATAAATCAGGAATTTGCATCGTTGGAAGAGGGCTTGGACCAGGAGGCGGTGCCTCTTGTGAAGCCCTCTGGATAGCGGCGGGAAGCATCAAAAAGTAGAAAATAAAACTGGAAGACGGGACTGGATGTGCTCACGGATCTCTCCTTGTTACTATTACATACAAAATGCTACAGGTCATAAAAGTCATCTCATAGCCCTGCATCGCATTGTCCAAACAGGGTGATTGACTGATAATTATGATAATTTGTGAAATGATTATGTGGATGTTAGACCCTCAGCCTGTCCCCCTGGGCTGTGTGTGGCCGTGCAAGATGCCTCTGGGACCGGAACCTCAGAGGTCCCTGAGTCCCTCTAGGGACCCAGAGCTAATGAAGGATGACTGAAGAGCCAGGGATAAGAGCTCAGCGTGCCTGGGAGTGGGAGCAGAACAGACGGGCAACTGCCAAGTGTCCTTTGTGCAGCAATTACTCAGAAGCCACATACCCCGAGGCCTGGACAGGCCACATCCCAGCGGTGGTTCGGGCCTTTTGCAGGGCTGAGCTCCAGGCCTTGGCTGGCAAGAGCTCCACACAACATCACACCACATACCCAGGGATTGCTCCAGGATTTCTAGGCCTATGGTTTATTTTGCTTGCATTGTTTTCTCTTGGGGGAGCAGAGGTATTTTCCAAGTGGCTGGAGGGTGAGGGAAAAATGAGGTTAGGACAAGCAATGCAGCTGGAATAAGAAATGCTTGGAAGTAGGTGCCGAGCTACCCATGGTGTGGGTACGCGCTGTAACTGGGGACTCTGTCGCCGCTGTTAGGTTGGCAATGTCGAGCACTACGCCTTTGAGGTGTGTTCAAAATCCTTTTCCTGGTTGCCCCCTGCCAGCCCGCCTGCTTGCTCCACTGAGAACCCACAGCATGCTGTAACTAAACTGCAGTTTCCCTACAAACGGTCTTTATTATAAGGAGGAAAAAATCACACCAGAGTCCCCAAGCTAAGAAATTATTAATTTGCATGTGGGATCAGTTATGTCTTTATGAAATCAAAGTGTGTTTAGCTGCCCTGAGACAGCCCCGAGTTGATTTTGATAATCTCGGGCTGAATAGACTTGCCTCCTCGCAGTAAGCCGGGCACAAAAGACTGGACAGGGGCTGAAAGCCCTTCGACGACATGTCTCTCTTTCCATTGTTCGGGGGTTGCTGATAAAAGAACCGGGAGTCCATTAATTCAGTGAATGAACATATAGTAAAGTCAGTCCCCTCTTGAGAACAATAATGTTGAGGTCAGCTCTGGTTGCCATGGAAACTAAGTACTCCTAAGAAGTTTGCATCCTTGATTTTGCTGAATCAAAGGCCGCAAAGCAGAGAGGTGTACTGCAGCCAAGACAGCAGAAAGTCGGTGGGCACCACCTCCCAGGCTCTCTTCCTGAGGCTGCACTGGACCAGTGGCCCTGGGAACCCTCTCTGCACCCCTGCAGGGGGGCAGAAGGACAAGAAGCTGGCATCTGGCCCCTCCCTCATCCACCCTCTCCATGGGATGGAAGACCAGGGTGTCTCGCTCATCCAGACTTAGTACAGGAGCAAAATTCAGGCGTGCGGGGGTCAGGGGGGGGCATGGGAGCCCTGGTGGCCTCTCACAGGCCCCAGGCCCAGGTGGACTCTGACCCCCCTCTCAGGAGCACCTGAACTTGCCTCCTGGGGCGGGGTGTGCACTGTGGCCCCTTCACAAGCTGATAAGGGTGACTAATGGTTGGTAGCCTGGCGGGGTGAATTATGGCTGCCCCGGGCTGGGTGACGACTTTATAAATGTAACCTCGCTGCCTCCCATTTTCTAATCGAGTTGGTGCTACCTTCCCCACCCCCAGCCCACTCCCACCTGAGGATCCCTTAAATCAGCTTAAACCATCAGATTAGGCTGGGAGAGGTGCAGCTAATTAATTTCCTGCACAGTAATTTATTACCTGCTACTGTTGGTGCTGTCTCCAGAGCCCTGTGCAGCGGACAGAGGAGGCCCCACTCCACTCAGCTGCAGAGGCCTGAAGGGCGGAGCTGGGCCAGGCCAGGAGGGAGAGATGTCCTCCTCCAAGCCCTCTCTGAGAGAAGTGGCTGAGCCAGGCTTTCTCCTCACCCAAAAACCCTGTGTGAAACCAGGAAAGGCCTCAGGGGGCAGCTAGGGACGGGGCAGTGGAGGGGCACTCCTGGGGCTGCTCTTGGCTCTGGAGCAGGTGGCACTAGAGAGCTTTTCTGCCCTGTTGCCATCTGACAAATCCTCACCCATTTCCAGGACACAGAACCCACCACTTGCGTCAGCCCTAGCTCAGCAGAGGGGCAGCTCTTTCCCCAGAGACTTGGGGCCAGCCAGCCCCTCACTGCCTCCCCTGAGCTGGTTTGGCTCAGGACAGTGTGGCCTTTGGCCTTGAACTCCTGTGTTCTGCCTCAGTCTCCCCTCCACCAAATGGGAGATGACAGCAGCCCAGCACCTGCATAGTGTGAAGACTGAGTAGGGAAGAATTAGCTATGGGCACAGGGTAGGCAGGAAGTGTGTGATATGGGATGGGCTGCTGCCTGCTAGGTGCAGGATCCAGGGACCAATGGCATCCAGAATGCAGCCCTCTGGTAGACACGGGCCTCTAGTCACAACCCTGAAGTGATCAGAGTTCACAGCTCAAAAGTGTGTATCCAAACCTGGGGCCCTCCCTTGCCTCTCTTAGCTCCACCCTGAAAGCCCTGCAGGGGGCGCTGGAGAAGCCAGAGGAGCAGGACACCTCTTGGCCCCATTCTTGGGATTTATTGGCTGCATTATCGGCTTTATAGGAGGCAGATGGAGGCGTCAATAAGCTGGGCCACAGTCTTCAGGTGGGTGCAATATCGAGTTAATTAAATTGTGCTGCACTATTAGGAGAGAAATATATATCAGCCCTGAGGCCTATTGGCCTCTTCTACTCTGTGCTTACAACCTCCCAGAGTCAGTCTGTAGACACTGGGCTGGGAAGGGTCTCTCCTCCACTGCTAGCGATGTTCCCAGAGGGACACCCTTCAGCCAACCCTCCAGAGTGTCTGCCGTGTCTCCTTGGCATAACCACTACCATCATGGCTGTGAAGGCCATATTGGTTCTGCACAGACAGATGCATCATGGGAGGCCAGATGCCTCTGCACAATGAAGATAGCAGTAGCACCGTGAACCCCTGGGCCCCCAGGCCCTGGTTACGCTGAGCCCTTTCTTGAGCCAGGGCCCCAGAAGTGGCTCTCCACCCAAGATGCTGAAAAGACTGGGGCACATGTGCACTCATGGTGCAGGGTTAGGGTCCTGGGCCCTGAGTGCCAGGCCCAGCATCTCAGCTGGGGTCTCCCCTTGGAGGTCCTTGGAAACCATGCAGCTCAGAGCTCAGGGCCAGCTCATGTCCACCTGCTGTGGACACAGCCTGGGAGGCCCTTGACACCTGGGGCAAAAAGGAGGAATGGTGGGGCTCTGGCTGTGGAGGAGGCAGGGCCTCATGGGAGGCTGTGTCCCCACCTGTCTTAAGAAGCCACTGTTTTTCTAGAACCCTGCACCACCTCTATAGACAGTGGGCAGTGAGGAGGAGGCCAGGTTCCCAAAGAAGATGCAGCTCCACCAGCACCTAGGCAGGCTCCCCTTTGCGGATTCCTGTCACTGCTGCTGACACCACAGGGCTATGCAGAGTCCCCTCCTGCCCTGGCTGCTACAGTGGGCTCTGGACTGGCTGGATACCCTATGCTCCCTGTCTGGCCAGAGGAGGGTGTGAAGGGACAGGAGAGGAGCAGATGAGTGGCAAAAGGGGGTGAGTCCTGCCCATCGTGCTCAGCACAAGGCAGCCCCAAGTCCTGTACTGTGTTTTTCAGTGTTCTTTCTCCCTATACCATGTTGACCCCATCATGCCACGCAGGCATCAGGACCTCAGTGTACTGAGAGGAAAACAGGAAATGAGGTGGGTCAGGGCCCAAGGCAGACTGCTAAGTGGAGAAGACTGTTTGCAGATACCCTCAAGTGCCAGGTGGTGTTGCTCAACACATAGGAGGGCACAGTGAGCAGAGCTGAGTTCAGAGAAGGGCAAGCTTGGGTCAGTTTCAGGCCTTGGGAGCAGTATATCTGTCAGCTGTTTCAGTGATGGTGCTGGGTAACAAATCATCTATGTCCAGTGTCCGAAAGCAGTCCTGTGGACTCTCGTGTCCACAAGCTGCCCAATGCTGGTAGTTCCTCTGGGCTTGATTCTGCCCTGACAACAGCTGGCCATCCTTCTTGAGGCAGTGGGATTTCTGGGGGATGTACTTCTGGGACAGCAGATACACATGGCCACTGCTAGGCCTGAGTACAGGGTGAGCCATCACCTGGTGACAAGTGTCTGGCAGGACAGTGTGTAGGTGTGGGGACAGAGGCTTCCTGGGGTATGAGCTCGCTGACACCTGGCTGGCTCCCAGGTCATCCCTTCATGAGTGTCACCAGGGAATGAAGCCCAGGTGAAGGCAAGGAAATCGTGAACAGGGACACGGTCAGGATCAGAACCTCCTGCTTCTCCGCCCTGTGCCCGAGGCAGGCCTTGAGGTAGCCCTTGAGGGTGGCTATTTTTTCCTCAGATAGGCTGTGGCCTTAGACCCATAGCTTCAGGGAAAAAGCAGCCATTCAGAGAGGCCAGGCATGCTCATGGTTGCCCAGGGCCCTTTGCTGGGAGGGAGGTGGCAGGGAAAGCACAGAGACAGAGGCAGAGGAGCAGGCCAGGGTGGCTTCTTGCTCCATACTGACTAGTGGCAGCCAGGTTAACCAGCAGAGGAGAAGAGGACAACCTTACCAGAGCCGAGAAAGGGGCATTTAGGTAACCCAGTGTTAGAAGGTGGGCTTGGCAACTCAGCCACGGGGGAAAAAAGCAGGACTCTTAAGTGCATGTTGCTAAGTGAGAGAAGCCTATCTAAAATGACATGCACTGCGTGATTCCAACTTTGACATTCAGGAAAAGGCAAAACTACAGGGTGAGGGGAAGGATCAGGTGTCCAGTGGCCGGGATGGGAGGGTGAACCAGCAGAGCGCAGGGGGCGATGAGGGAGGGGAAGTACTCTGTGATGCTGTCGTCATGGGAACAAGCCTTGGTACCTGCATCCATACCCCCAGAAGGGACAGCGCCAACGTCAGGGCTTCGGTTAGTGACAGTGTGTCTGTGTGCACTGGCCCTCTAATTGCTGCAGTGTGTGCAGTGGGGAGTCTGGGCCGGCAGAGGGAGGAGGAGCAACTGGGAACTCTGCTTTACACTTGTTTTCCCGTAGACTTAAATTTTCTCTAATAAGTAAAGTATTCATTTAAAAACAGTTTTCATGAGGTGGCACAGATGTACACATCTTATGAAATATACACTTAAAAGATACACGTGTGTGGGAAGACTGGAAACACAGAAGTGATCGTAGTGACATGCTGGGGGTTGTTTTCACAGTAGCTTTAGGGGTGTTTTGATTGTCAATATGTTAGTGTATGTGGATAGGAAACCTGTTACCACACATGACTGACCCCATGGTCATCCAGCTGGGACTTGTGGGGTCCAGAGTTTTTGCCCTTGGGGTTGCCGGTCCTGTCTTTGTCAGCTTACCTGGATATCTGGCTGTGATCAAAATACACAGTGGATGTTTACTTTTTAAAATGTATTACAAAGGCACATTGACCCTAATACCCCCACTGTCATGCACTCCCCTCCGAGCACACTTATTCATCATTCTTATTGCTTTCTGAAGCAGCCCTGGAGTCGCTTCTGTGAATGTCTTCATGAGGTATGATCAAAAATATAGTGAATGCTGTTGGCAAGTGCCATCCCGTGAAAAGACAGCTTGAAAACCCCAACAGTGTGTCCTCATCTCCTTTTCACCAGCTCTGCACTTACACTTCTGAATTCTCCCCCAAAGTCCAGGGGCCAGGAAGGGACCACGAGAGGTAAACATTTTGAATCTACTTTGGACATTGAGGCTGCCTCAATGGTGAATCTAAAGAAATGAAAGAGGACTCCAGAACTGCTTCAGAAAGTGACAAGGACGATGGGATGAATGTGTTTGAAGGGAAGGGTTTTGAGGAGGATGAGTGACATGTGTCTTTTACTTAATGAATAATTTTTAACTGAAACATTCGCTGTATTTTCTTATCACAGTGCCTCAGGTGCTGGGCTGAGTAGGTGGAGCAAACTGGCCATTGTCTGAGAGTCAGAGTGGCTGTGACCAGTGTGATACCCGCAGGGGTCTCTGTCCACTGTGCTGCACCCAGAGGCTCTGAACAGACTCTGAGCTGGTCACCATGCAGTGCCATGCTGTACTGAGTCATACTGGGCTCATGGGAAAATGAATTTTCTGGCACTTTTAGTCCCTGGGTTTTGGAGGTTGATTGTAATGTAGCATCTAAAAGATGCCGCAGGGATTCTCTGTACTTTGTCCAGTTCTGTGGAGACTTGCTCACCCCCCACCCATTCCTTCACCCCACAAACATACATCTTATAAGCACCTTTCGAGGGGAGAAGCTTCCTGGAGTTCTGGAGACTTGGGTTGAACTCTGCACATTCTCTTGCACTGAGGAAGTCTAGATTCTTCTGGGACCCATCACCGACAGGGAGGAGTCTTGTGACTTTCTTGTTGGTGTCCCCAGCTCCCTGGGAACCACAGCCACCGCATTCTGAGCAGATGCCAAAGTCCTCTGTGCGGCGTGCTTGTGCTTGGGAGGTAGGAGTGTCCTGAGCACCCAGGGCTGGGTTGTCAGTGCCCACTGGAGAAGCCCAGGAGGCCTTCCGGGGTAGCCCTTCCTTACCCTGCTAGATACCAGGAACAGTGAGAATAACAAATTGATTTTGGCCAGAAAGAGTGGATTCTTAACAGATTCCATGAATGTGCCATTTTCTTATTTAGAAATACTCCTTCCTTTGACTAATGCGGGCATTGGCCTCAGCCTCTCGGTATGCTAACGGGCTTCATTATTCCCTCTGACACTCACTTCCGTCAGCCAGGCCGTGCGGGTGAATGGTTTCTTCTCACCTAGTCAGCAAGATGTTTCTCCAGTGTGCTGTTGATAAATGAAGTAATAAAGAGCAAGATGCATTATTTTACGTTACAGCCTCGCCTCTGTTATTTCTGAGCAATGGCCAGACTCGGAGGATTAGCTACAGAAATGTTTGCTTTGCCCAGGACCGAAAATGATCACATAAAAGGAGTCTGGTGTGGTGTTCATCACGGATCAGCTGGAGCAAGGGGGAGGGGAGACAAAACAACCCGAGGGAGCCACGCTGGGGAGCCAGAGGCCACACATGCGACGTGCCCACTGGCCAGCACCCACCGGCTCGGCCAGGCCAGGGCTTCCTTCTTGCCTTCCACACACGGGGCTCTGGGTTACCAAGGCCCCAGAAAGGCAAATAATTATTAGAAGGGAATCTGAAGCATAGGCACCCCAGAGAGCTGCAAAAATAAAATGAGGAGGAGGAATTTTGAATAGATTTCCTCCCTTTGTATTTCTGTTTTGGACAAGCAGTGTGGAGAGAGGAGAGAAAGGGAACTGGAAGGCAGAGAAAAATATCACAGTAGACCTTGAGAGAGTTGGTTTCCTGGGCAGGACAGAGCTAGGGGATGAGGGACATGTTTGTCACCCAAGAGGAGAGTCCAGCAAACCTGAAGCAGAGGTTCTGGACCAGGACTGATGCCAGGAATTCTAGTGGGGCCGGGAGGGGATGCAGCCAGGGGCAATACTCGGTGACCTTGCCTGGTGACATTGTGCCTCCTGTTTGCAAAATCAAACCACAGTAGGTCTAAGGCCAGGGGACAGAGGCCACACTCCATGACTGAAGAGGTAAGTTCCTCAGGCTGCATCAGGACATGCCAGAGCCCGTAACAGGGCAGCTACGATCCTCCATGCATGTCTATGAGAAAGCTGCAGTGTGAACAGGTATACTTCCTCCCACAGGAGGGAAGTAGCCACCCAGCTCCCCCTTAGAGTGGGACAGCCAGCAACCCTCACTGTCAGTGGTAGTAGGTATGGGGGTGGGGGCTATAAGAATATCTGGCCTAGGTCTGGGTTGGATCTCCCCTCCCCTCCTCTACTTGGTTCTCAGCGGCCATTGATCTGTGACCCTATTTTCCTCCTCCTGTTTGTAGAGAAAATGTCCCCCAACCCAGCTCATGCATTAAGCCCCAGCTGTTACTGTTAATAAACTTCCAGTCTCCAGAGGGTTGCAAGGATGCTTCTCAAAGCCTTGTCCCTCTCAAGCCCCTGGACTCCGCATCACATGTCATGAGGCCTTCTCTGGAGCACACAAAGACTATATCCTGGAAAGTGTGACTTTGCTCCAGGACCTGCCAAGCCCCCTCCTCACTCCCAGGGTGAACAACTCCTCAAATAGGCCAAGGAAGCCTGGACTGGGGGCCCCACCGTGGTCCCCCCAGAAGGGTAGCCTGAGCTGTCTTGCTGCAGGTGGTTCTGGGAACCAGACCCTTATACTGAATTCCAAGGTACGTTGGTGTCTGCTTATCAATAATCCATAGACTGGTACATCGAGCCATCCAGAAAGCCATGCAGGCTGTCCCAGGACAGGGTGGGCAGGGCACCTCTGTGTGGAAAGACTCCGAGAGGCCAAAGCTCCACAGGAGCATGCTCTTCACTCCTCTCTTCTCCTTTGCCAAACACAGATGATGGGAGCTGCTGCCTCATAGACAGCATGAACTACAAGGTATATAGCTCCCTAGAAGAGCACCTGGCATGTGCTCAGGTGGGATGAGGATGATGAAGGTGGTAAAGGGAGAGGGACAAGGGTAATGGCAGTGCTGAGGATGGTGGTGACAAATTGATGGTGATGATGGTGCTGGGCACGATGGTGGGGATGGTGCTGATGGTGTTGATGATGAAGGTGTCGATGCAGGGGATGCAGGGGTGGTGGCAGTGATGATAACGGTGAAGGTGGTGATGATGATGGTGGTAAAACAGGTGATGGAGATGGTGGTGATGGAGGTGATATTGATGATGATACTGGTGTGGTAATGATGAAGGTGAAACTGATAATGGAGATGATGATGATAATGATGGCCATGAACCTTGAGGTCTCAAACACAATCCTGTCCTAAGAAACAGGGTGCAGGGGAAATAAGAAAACCGGGGGTCCCATGTCCGGCTCTACCACCCACTGGCCTGGGTCAAGTGTTTAGCTTCTCAAGGCCTTGGTTTCTGCCTGGCAACACAAGCAGACAGTGGACCCCACCCCAGCTCTGGGGCTGTGAGGACTTAGGAGATAAGGCCGGTAGCAGCACTGATGAGGGAACCTCACAAATGCGACGTATTAAGAAGAAAAAACAACAGGAAGAGGCGGAAAGAGAACTCATAAACGACCCTCACACCCTGGCCTTCCTAGACGACCTCTCACGCAGAGAAGTGGGCCTTGGGGAGTTAATAAGAAATACAGGACTTCCTGTGAGATAGCAAGTGAATTGTGAGCCGTGAATTACTTTTTTCCTTTGAAAAATGATGTAGTCGGGTCAAAATATTTTTGCGTTTCAAACACTTGAGTTCCTTTGTCCTTGGGGCTGACCTGACTCGGTTTCCACGCAGCTTCACAATGCAGGGAAACATGTTTTCGCTACTAGACGGCCCTTCCGATAAGCTGGCCGGTCCAGTGTGTGTTTGGAGAGCTCAGGGTGGTGAGAAAGCAGAGGCCTTTGCAATGCCTGTTTGCACAGCGGCATGGGAGGCTCCTCTGGCTATGGAACCTGGACACGAGATAGCGCCCTCCCCGCCCCCGCGCGGCCCAGGCACATGAGGACCCGAGCCCCAGGTGCCACCTCTGCTCCTCCTGCCAGCAGTCTGGAACCAGTTTGACTCTTCATCTTGGGCAGCTCTATAAGTCCTCCCAAGGCTGCAGACTCAGGCCAGACCTTCATGGCTGCCCAGCTGCCTCGTGGAAAAGGCCACAAGGCTGCAGCAGGGAGGGCATGATGCTCTGGGCCCTTCTGCTCTTTTCCACCATCCCTTGTAGCCCAGCCACCAAGTGCAGCATGGGGCACAGGCATCTGGAGGGGGGCCTGAGCCTGCATAGCGCATGGATGAGGCATCCTCACCATTGAGCTATAAGGACCAACACCCAACACCATCTGTGCTGCTGTATGGGAGAGGAAGGGGGCACAGGATGGCGCAGTGACCTGCCCAGTGCTACACGGCCATAAGTGGTCCCAGCCAAGCCAGATGACTCAGGCCCCTGTCCACTTACCTAGTTGGTGCTGAGGCCCAGGGCTGTCTTGTCTCCAGAGTTCTATGTTCATACTGACCATGAACATTGCAGCACCTCACTGTGGGCTGACAGGGGCTCATCTGAGGAGAAACAAAGGAGCTCAAGCCATCAGCTTCAGTGCTGCCAGGTCCCTACTGCCTTCCAGTGCCACACACTCTGCTACAGTGAGACCATAAGCAAGGAAGCGATAGCATGATGGAAACCATCAGGACCACACAACCAGGGTGCTGCCCACTATCATGTGGGCATGATAGTGCCCACACCCACTACTTCCAGGCGGACTCCCATGACTGTGCGCAGCATAGGGAGGGGTCAGGGTCTGCAAAGCCTTTTCCCTGGGCGTGAGTGCTGTGGTAGGATGTGGAGAGAGGGGCCATTCCAGACACAGATGCACCTAGGCAGGTGGGTAGCCTACTACTGGGGCACTGACTCCTTTCACAACAGGCCGTGCACCCTCCACATGCCACCCATGTGTGTCTGATCTGAGGAGGTCATGGCCACTGACTGTGTGAGACCACTCTTCCCACCCCAGCCTGGGTGGCTCATCCCAGAGTGGGAAATCAGGTCCTCACTGAATTCAGAGACAATCTCAAATATGTGATGCAAGCTGCCTCAGCTGCTGTCCAGCTGCTCCACATGGGTTCCCCTGTGGGCAGTGGGTGTGCTGTTCTCCAGCTCAGGCCTGGTCCTGAGCCTCCCAGCCTGGGTCTCTTGGAGGAACCAGCTGCAGGACCAAGGGCCAAGATGCTCAGGAAATACCCCGGCCCATGATTATGTACACTGTGTGCTCAAACATGCTGTGCTCCAAGTCCAGCGCATCCTATTGGTTGATGCTACTTGGGCCAAGTCCTCTGGGTCTGGGCTGTGCCCCGCAAACCTCACCTCTTGTCCCAGGATGGCCCAGACAAGGTGGTTGCTGAAGGAAGATCCCACCCAATGGTCTGGAGAAGACATGTGCAGAGGCCTTCCCCATCCTGGGCAAACACCAGGGGCAGTGGGAGCATGACCATCAGAGACTCACTCCTGCACTGCCCATCCCCTTCACAGTCTGGCCTCCATAGGTGATGGACTTTGCCTAAGCGGTAGAGTTACTGGGCTGGCACACGACCTGCGCACTCCTGGCCCTCCCTCCAAGGACCCCTCTGTGTGTGCCTGCCTCAGTCTCTGATGTCTGTTGTGCGCTGAAGGCCCTTCTGCAAGGAGCCCCCCAACCACTCAAAGAGGCAAAAGGCGGGAACTTTTGGGGTTCAGAGGAAGGAGGAGGCTGAGGCAGGATTGCAGGACAGAGCACCAGTCAGGGCCTCTCTGGGGGTGAGGCTGAAGTGACAGGTGAGGGAGACAGCTCTGGGGAGCAGTGCTGAGTGTCCCAAGGAGGGGACAGCTCTCTGAGGGGGAGGAGCAGCTGTCCGAGGGCCCCAAGTGGGGTGCCTTACTCATGCTGGGAGGGGTGGAATGTTGCACAGGGCCTCTGCTCACACTGATCGGGAATGGGCTGAAGGTGGGGACAGGGAAGTATTGCATGGTATTCACTGGAGGAAAAGGATCGTGTGACTTAGGGACCACTGGGCGAGGGGACAAAGCATCACCTGGAGAGAAGCCCCTCCTGGGCCTGGGAGTCCTAAGTACCAGCCTAGGATCCTGCTCAGGGATCCGGGGTCCATGCTGGGAATTCGAGAGTGGGAACTGCAGTGGATCTTGGAAGAGATGGTGACTCCCACTGGGCAGACAGCATGGTTAGCATGTGCTCTCGGTGCCAAGTGCATGCCAAGGCCCCAGGTCAGGCTCAAGACCCGTATTTTCCTGAGCGCTTCACATCACACAGCTGGGGCCACACCAGTGCAGGAGGCAGAGCCCAGCCCCAGGGCCATGGTCCCCCAGGCAAGGCCTCGGGGTCCTTCTTCATTAAGTCCCATTGTCCTGTGTCCCACCAGGGAGAAGCGCAGCCTGTCTGCTGAGTCAGCAGGGCCGTGAGTACTGCCATCATAAGCACATGTTTAATGACCATTTTCTCTGGGAGCTGTGCGGCTTCGGAAGTTCTGAACAGGCTGCGCTCTCCAGCTGGTAATGAGAAGTTAATCAAAGTGGGATTTGGTGTAACGCTGGCCCTCTGACATCTTAATCTGTATTAAAGAGACATAAACTTCCACCAACTGGAAACCAGCAGGTGCCAAGAGAGCAGCAGACGTGGCTGAGGACCACGAGCACCAAAATCCACCAGAAGATGGCGTGTGGGGACCCTTCCTCCCCTCAGCAGCTATGTGTTAATGTCCCATGTGTAGAAGTCCAGCAGGGTGGTGGGTATGGCATGGTTCCCATGGGCAGAAGTTGATGCACAAGCAATGCTGAGGTGCTGCTGCCAAACATGGCCAGTGTGGGCAGCATCTGCGTCCAGCATTCTCCGCTGTATTGTGCGACGCAGGCTGGCAGCTCCCACTGTCCTTGTTCCCAGACCTCCTACACCTGTGAGCTGGGACTGCAGCCAATGTACGTCGTGGAGCTGGCTCTGGTTTCTCTTAGGGTGAAAGTCATAATACATATAGCTCATCATTTTGGAGTGACCACATGATGGCATCTGGCCCAGTCATGTGTGCCACCCCTCTGCCCAGAACATACCTGCCAAGCCCAAAGGGCCCCTGCCCCAAGCAGTACCTGCTCCACTGTCCTCCACTGCCAGGCAGTGCCAGCAGTTTCCCTCTGTCAGACAGGCCCTTCCCTGGTGGCCCCACAGTACGAGGCCCTCGTGTCCAACCTCCCCCATCCAACCTAGGCTCCCAGGTTCCTTGTGAAGCGGCAACTCTAGGGCTCTTCTCCTGCCTGCAGCTCAGTGTGGAGCCCTGGCATGGAAGCTCCATGTCTTGACCATCCTGTCACCCCCAGTGTTCTGGGGTCCCACTCATCTGGCTGCCAGGCCCAGTGCTGTAGGAACATGCAGGGGTGTCCAACTCTCTGGGGAGGAGGGACTGCTGGGTCACAAGGCAGCCCTGTGGGTGCTGTGCATACAGGCAGCAGACTGATCTTCCACCCAACCCCGAGCCACGGTGGTCTGATGAGTGAGTAAGGCATGACAGAGGTCGAGAGCAGGAGTCTTCCTGGAGTGTCCTCCAGCCACGTTGGAGGTGGGATCCCTACAGGACACCCATGCTGTTTGTGGTTCTGCTCCCATGGTGGGGGTGCCTCTAATTCATGGGCATAATCAGTGTAATGGTGCTGACCCCAGGGGCCCTCAGGCCACGGGATGCCCAAATAGTTGCACGCACATGTGAGCTGGAGTGTGCTGGCTGTGGGTGCAGCAGCTGGGATGTACGCCCATACTCAGTGAGCATGGCAGGGGGTGTGGGTGGAAGTGCATCCGTCATCTGCTAATCCACCGGGGAAGGAGAAGGGCAGGGTCTTTGTCAGTCTCCAAGCAATTAGGATAATTAAAAAAGAAAGCTTATTGGGTAAACATGCTCTGGGATTGTGACCCCTTAATTAATGGACTACAGGGAGAAATTACAGCAGCGGCAGGATAATTAACACGTGCACTCACAGGAGAACTGCAGACGGGGTGTGAGAGGACAGGACAGCCTGCTGGGCAGGGCGGGCTGAGGAGGGTGAGTGGGCCCCTGCTGGGGACAGTCCTGTGGAGCCTGCGACCTCTGGCCCCTGCGGAGGAACTCTGCTCCTCCATTTCTAAACTTGGCCTTGAATACACCCATTGCCCCTGGCCAGAATGTGGTCTGCCCCCGAGGTGGCTCATGGGTGAAATCGGCAGAAGCCACCCTGGCCTAACAGGTCATCATGGTCACCAGAGCATCTAGATCTTGCCAGCACCCTGGGCATGGAAGGCCATGCCCCAGAGATCCTCAAGGCCAACAGTACCAGCTGCCCTCTTTGGAACAGTGCCCCATGGCAGCCCCTGGTGCAGGGGATCTACTTTAGGAAGTGCCAATTTTTCTTCCCTATTACTAAGAGCCTTTCTGCAGGTTCCCCACCTAGCAAGATTTTGTAAGTGCCTGGCCTGGTGACATCTTTCCACATTCCCTGCTCCTTAAGGAGCAGATGCTGGGCAGGAGACCCCCATAGGCTGGGGCTGGGGACTCTGGAAGTGCAGGTGATTCTCCTGTCACTGACCACTGGCCCAGGGAGGAAGGGCTCATGGGGGTCCATTTGGAGTCTTGGAAGTTTGCTCCAGTCCTCTCCTGCCAGAAACCCTCAAGGAAAGGAACAAATATTCCCTGAGTGTGCAGCTACAAGGAGTTAGGAGGAACAGGCCTGTGAGGTCCTGGAACCCCCTGGTGCAGAGACCCTCTACATGGCCCTTTGGTCCTTCATGGAAGACCCTCCTGTTCCTCCTGGGGGCCCAGGTCTATAGTGGGGAATAGCCATAGATGGGATCTGGACAGGAAATGAGTCTCAGGTCACCTCCCAGCAAATGGCATAGGAGGCATCCCCATTCCAGAGTGCCCCTGTGCCACTGGCCTCCCCAGGGAATGGGGAGCTGCACTGGAGCAGCTGGGGTCTGCATGATGAAGATGGTGCCAGAACTCCTTCCCGGAGGCCAAAATGAGCTTCGAGGAGCAGGGCCACGCTGGTGGGAAGTGGTGGCCAGATAGGTCCTTACCAGCTCTGTCTGACCTGCCTCCTTCCTGAGGGTCACCACGCAGCACCCAGGACAAAGACCACTCTGCCCTTCAAGGTGGTTTTTGGGGGAGCAGAGAGGCCATGAGATGTGGAGGGGCCCTGAGCACCTTCCCATCGTGTGAGCACTTGGGGTACAAACATATATGTGATGCGCTCGAGTGGGTGGAGTGAGCATGTGTTTGTGTGAGTGTATAGCATACATGCATGTGTACATGTGGGGGCAGGTGTGTGAAGGTGAGTTCCTGAATGTGTGCGTATGGTATACATGCATACATGGGTACCTGTGTGGGATAGGTATGTGTACATAGGCATGAGAAGGTATTACAGGCACATGCATGTGTGTATGTGTGTGTGTGTGTGTGTGTGTGTGTGTGTGTGAGGAATGTGTGTGTGTACAAGCACAGGCATGTGAGGACATGTGAGCATCTGTACAGGCAAGTGGGGGTGTGTCTATGAGCATATTACAGGCCCATGCACATGTGTGAAATGCGTACGTGTGAGTATGTGCGTCCCAGGCACCACTCCCTCTGAGCTCAGCATGGGGAAGTAGAAAAAGAGCGTCTGAAAGTGAAACAGCCACCTCAGCCTCAGATTAATGGACCAGGATGTGGATTTTTAACTAATTGAGCACATTAAATAGAACATCCCTTCCGAGGAAGGGGAAGGACTCACACAAGACACTTTCAAAGCTTCTTTAATAAAAGTGTATTTGGGCTCTGACCGTAATGGCTATCCTTGCTTGCCAAAACCTGACGCCCTGGCAGGTAACTTTTATCAGGCGTATCTGAAATGGTACCTAAATGAATTAGCAATAAAACGGACTTAGGCCGAGCAGTGGGGGCCTCCATTAATCTCGGGTTAATCACTAAAGAGGTGCCATTCACTTTTCTTAAGAAGTCACATTTTTCTCCCCTTGCTGGCGACCAGATTTCATAAAGTAACATATTTCTAATGAAAGGTCTCTGCTTGAATTAAACCCTGAAGGTTTATGCAGATTTTGCGTTTGATTACTGCTGGCATGGGCTCTTAGCCGGCTGCGGAAGGAAGGTCCGCTCTGAAAGGGCCTCAGCGTGCAGTTCATAATATTCTTTGAAATAAAATAGTGCACTTGTGCTTAGTGGCTTTAATCAGCCCTGACTTTTGATAGTCAAACAATAGCTAATTACAGTAGCACCTGCCTTCCAGGCCCTGTCATATCGGCTCCTGCCGGAGAGAGGCCTTGTCTGTGAGCTGCGTGATTATTACACACCCTCCCTGCACAAAGTAGCTAGAGCTGACACTCAGCAAGTTTGGTAGCCATTAGCAAGGGTTATTTTGCTGCTGCTGCTGCTGCTACTGCTACTGCTGCTGCTGCTGCTACTGCTACTGCTACTGCTATTGCTACTGCTGCATTGCTGGCTTTCCCATTACATTCTTCTTTGTACTGGGGTCAGAGCAGAAGAAGGCATGTTGGGGTGTGGGTCCTGGGCCGCACTCCTTGAGCAGCCAGCGCCAGGCATAGGCACCTGCTCTAGCGATGTGGGATCCATAAACACAAGGTGGGCATTGTATGAGGTTGAGGTTTGAAATGGGTATCGTGAACCTTTGGGACCTTGAGAGCTACCACCACATAGATGGTGAAGTGGATCCCGCAGGTCCCCCAAGGGTCCTCCAGGGAGAGGCCAGGATCCAGAGGGCTCGTGGGCACACTGGCAGAGCCTGCCTTGTCTCCAGCGGGCAGAATGTTTCAGATGAGACATGCTGCTCTGCACTGGGACTGAGGGACGGGCCCAATGGAAGTCATAAATTACTATCTCGTTTAGGTCTTTCTTTTCTCATTAGTTTTGTCTGGCAAATGAGCTTGGGTTTCCAGAAGTCAGCCGAGTGAGTAACATCACCCTGTCAGCCCTGGGCTTGACAGGCGCTGTAACGAGTTTCCGGGAATGAGCGAGGGTGTTGGGCATGAGAAAGCGCGGGCACCCTCCTTGTGTATCCTGTTCACACTGCCTCCACTGGCCCCTCTACCACCCCGTGCCCTCCACATGACCCCTCGAGGGCGCAGAGCAAGGGAGCAGGCCAGTCTGAGGAGTGGGGACATAGATGTATGGACAACACTTGGGATGTGGATAGTTTCTGGAATGTGGGCAAAGCAGATGCCACTGCTAGCCTTTTTGCCCTCCGTTCCTCTGGAGCCCATCCAGTCCCTGAGAGGGAGGACGTTGGGCTGCACTTGGGGTACCCGCTTGCTGAGTGACAAGAAATGCACAAGACCAACCCAGAAGGCAGAAGAGTTTCAGACACCATGCCTGCTGTACACTGGCCGTGGCAGCACTCAAACAAGGACAGCACTGACCTGACTGCACTGTGACCAAGACAAAGCTTCATTTTCCTGTGGCCCTGATGTCCCTAGGGTGTGGCTACCATGCCCACCATAGGGCCCTCTCTTACTGCCAGCTCCTTCCGTTCCACTGGCTTTGGTCTCTGGACACTGGCCGTGTTGATTACCCACAGCCGGGACCTGCCAAAGCTCAGAGTCAAAATGCTTGAGGAGGGACCGCTGGAAGGCTGTGTTCTGGGAGGCAGGTTTATTTTTCCTTGCAATTATATCAGACTAAAAGGTCCTTGTGCTGCAGTCACTTCCCCAAGAAGGGTCTGATTCATCGGCTCCAGTCGCCCCTCCATGCCAGGCGTTCTCTGCAGGATTTCCCAGGTGGGGGTTCTGGCTGGAGAAGCCACTCAGGTAGGAGTAGCCCTTAGAGGAGGCCTCTGGAGCCAAGAGGGAGGGAGGAAAGGAGGAAGGTATGGAAGAAAGAAGGAGGAGGGAGGGAAAGAAGGAAGAAAGAAGGGAGGGAGGAAAGAAGGAAGGACGGAAGGAAGGAAGGAAGCCAGCCAGCCAGCCACGAAGAAGGAAGGAAGCCAGGAAGGTGAACTGGAAGCTTGTGGAATCTCTAGTGTGCCCCTCCCACAGGAGCTGGCCAGCTTACTGGTGAGAAAAGGCCGACACTGGCCAGGACCTGGAGCCAACTCGGTGGGGGTGTGGCTGAGGACTCCCAGCTCCTTCTGTGCCTGTCCCCATGGGGCTCCAGCCCCTGGACTACAGGAGCTCAGGTTCCATGTCCTGGGTGTCTACATAGCCTGGTTCATGGGGTCAGCTCCCTGCCCCAGTGTCTTCCAGGGACTGAGAACAAGACCACAGTCAGAAAAGGTACCGCTGTTCTGGCCGCCTCTCTCCCTCCTGAATGGCAGCTCCAGTGCCTGCTTGACAGTTGCCTGGTGCTGCCCACATTTCCTGTCACCCAGGGCCACCCTAGCTGCCTGATAATGGAAGGCACACTGGGCACGATGGGTCAGACATGGGTCAAGTTCAACATCGAGTCCACCACTGAAAGGTCAGCATCTGCCTCTTGTCTCTCACCGTCTGCCATCACTGATCAGTTAGATTGATCATCTCTGCAGCCACAGGTTGGTAATGAAGCTGTTTTGAGAGTCCCTTGCATTTCCCCCAGGACCCCATTGGCATGACAGGCCTTGACACCAGCCATTCATCACTGCTGCCCATGGTCACCGCACACAATGGCCAGTGGACAGATGAAAGCCAGGCTGGAAGAGGCTCGGGCAGCCTCACAGGAGTTGGGGCGAGGAAACAAATGGAACCCCCGGAAGCTGGCTGGGCCGGCCTTTGGGCTGCATCTGGGACAACACTGATACAAGCTCAAAGGCTCCTCCTCTTCATCCTCTTCCAGGGCCCTCGAACAAGGCTGCACCTGGCGTCCCACACCCAGTGACCCCACCTGTACAGGGAAAACCCTCCAGGGCATCTCTGGGGCTCCCTGACACCCCATCCTCCTGAGAATGTATCCACAGAGTGTAGAGGAAGGATGACTTCCCTAGGATGCCCCTTGGAACAGCACCTGCATGCAGCCTCTGCTGTTGGGGCCATGCACATGGGAATAAAGACCCTGCCATCTCAGGACCTCATGGCAGCCTGCAGAGTCCATGGGCCATGAGAGTCCTACATCTGAATAGAATCTTCCCGACTGGCAGCAACACTTCTGATGGTGGCAACTCAGTTGGCTTTTGGAAACCCCATTGCCAGATACTTACATGTTGTTAGCAAATGGCCGTGTGGCTGGGTCAACCCTGTGTTGGGCCTAGAGCACAGACCTGGGACTCAGCCATGCCCACAGGGTGTGTACCAGTCAGCCCGCCATCCGGGGCCATCCAGGGCCCACCTGTGAGGAGCTCAGGGCTGGATTTGGCCAGAGGCATTTTGATTGGAAGCCCCACTCATGGTACACATGGAGGAAGGGAGTGACCCCTGGGGCTTTGCCAACCACATTAACAAGTCGATGGAGGAGGCTTTTCTGGTGATGTGTCCACATCCAGAAAATCCCTCTGCCCATGGGAATGCTAGGGACCTGGCTCCAGCTCAAAGCACGGAGTGCCCCAGATGCCCTCCTCTTGCTGTGGTATGGCACATGGAGGCTGTGCAGGTAATTACTCCAAGCCCCCACCACTGCCAGGCCTTGCTTTTTCCTGCTAGCTGCCCAGAGAGGAGCAAAGCCGAAGCTTGTAGTGTACATTCTGTCTGTCATTGTCTGTCGCTCCCTCTGCCTGGCGGCTACGCTGCTCCAATTCCTCTGCTGGGGTGCCTTTGCAGAGAAAGTGGACATGGGTAGTGCTGTGAGTGGTGCAGCCAGAGCCTGCCCTGCAGAGGGTAGATGTTACCTGGGACCTCATTGCAGGGCCTGTCCCACTTGGAGGACAAAGTGAGCCAGGGAACGCTGTGGGGGACAGCTGTGGCCCCTACATGGCCTCAGGTCGAGTCCAAGACACAGTGGGACCCAGGTCACAGGCTGGCATCACATGAACAGTGGGCAGGAGAAGGGGTAGCCAGCTATAGAGCGGGACACAGCTCGCTGCCCAGGAAGTGATCCTGTGGCCATTAACTTCCTGCGGAACTTCCTTCTGAGCCCCTTGCTGTGGGAGCAGAGCAGACATGAGCAGGAGGCTGTGGAAGCCATCTGTGCCCTCCAATGGCTGTGCCAGTTCTGAGGGCCAGGAGCCCATCAGGGGAGCCAGGCTGGTCTCAGTGAGATGACATGGGGGGAGGAAGAGGACATAGAGAAAGGGAGGCAGAACCACAGTGAGACCCAAAGGCCCACCTGAGAGTTAACAGCATGTCCAGAGCTCAGGTCACATAGGGCCACAGGGAAAGGTGGCAGCACGTGTCCACCATGTGCCCTCAGCAGTGCCATCCAGACCACCAGCCAACACAGGGCACTCAAGCAGCATAATTGCAGCTCCTCCTTCCCTGGAAGGGAAGGGCCCAGTCTGCTCCACAACAGACCTGAAGCCAGAGCTCGGTTGCAGCAAAACCTTATGGAATCCAGTCTTTTAAAAGAAGTATTGATTTTTTTCCCCAGTCATGATAATGATGTATGTTCTTTGTGAAACAGTTGGGGGGAAAGACCAAGAACATTTAAATAACAAAGTCAAACTACCGTATTCCTCAACCGGCACAGAAAGCCGAGTTATAGGGAGAGACAGAAGCAGCAACCAAGGGTAGAGTAGCCGCCCCTGGCAGAGCGCTGACCATCATAGCCAACCCTGAGTGTGTGTGTGTGTGTGTGTGCATGTGTGTGCACTCCAGTGGGGCAGGCCTAATGCCTGGGGACAGGAGGCACATGCCAAGGTCTCCATCTCTCATCGGAAGCAAGTGGTTCTGAGAAGCTGTACAGTTCTCTCTGTTTGCACAAAAGAGAGCATTTCTGCCTCAGTTTCTCCCATTCTCCCTGTCAGCTCCAACTTACATTTGGGGAACAGCCTCCTCCAAGCTTGGCGTGCAGAGGGAAGGAGCCCATCCCAGCAGCACCTGTCCTCCAGGAACTTCTCGCCAACCTCAGCCTTCCTCCCAGATCCCTCTTTCATGCATCTAGGAGTTGGCTTAGACTGAGGGCCATGGCATAGAAGCAAACCAAAATCTTTTCTGAGGTCTGAAAATAGTTGTTTAGCTGAAAGAAGTGTTGATGAACAAGCACTTGAGATGCCTGCCTTGGATCACACGAACAATGTGGTCAGATTCACCATGAGCTGCAGGCAGAGGGATAGACCAGTGGTCATCCCACAGATACGCTGCATTTTCAGAGAAAGGGAGGGGTAAGGAGCAGGCCGGAGGGTCCAAGGGAGATGGCTAGGCCCTGGGTGGGTGGGGTGTCCTGGAAGGAGCGCTGGCCTGGACAAGGGGCCCCAAGCTGTGGCTGAGTCAGATGTGACCTTGTGACTGACATGGCTGAGATCCCAAAACTTGGTGATTGTGCCTGGCCTATGACTGAACCCTGTCTTCCAGGATGGACTTCTCAGCCCCCAGCCTGGGCCTGGTGTGCAGTAGGTTCTGGGCAGATATTCTGTGAATGGATACACAGAGCAGGAAGGTGGCACTGGGGCTCAGTGTTCCCAGAAGGTCCTGAGCCCCTGACAGAGAGCCAAGGGCTGCAGAGGTCTACACTTTTAGCTCTATGGCAGTCCTGCTGAATGGATCCCCCCCAAACCTGTGTGTGTCTGCTCCTGGCTAGCCTCTGATGGCAGCACTGTCTCCCTCTGCTGAGGAAGCCCATGGATGTGCAAATGAGAAGCATCTGCTGTCCAGTTTGGCTGTGGTCTCCCACCTATAAACAGGCCTACGCGTGAGTTCTCAGAATGTTCTAGAAGAAGAATGTGCTTGGGGCCGGGGGGCTGGGCCTTGGCACTCAGGCATTTCCATGGAGAGGTCAAGAGGTGCAGGGCCTGGCACCAGCCCTGGAAACTTGGGCTGGCCCTGCCAGCCAGCGGGTCTGGGCCTTTGGTGTACAAGGTGGTATCAGGGGTTCCCGTGGTCCCAGCTCCTCTGCCCAGAGACCTGACCCCCAGCCTGGAGCACAGACACTGTGCCTGGCACCCCTAGCCATGTAGACCCTGGGATTCTTTGTGCACAGCCAGGTCAACTGTCCGGTGTGTGTCCCTAGCACCGAGGCCAGGCACACTTTCCAAGATTTAACCAAAATGAGTCCAGGGAGAGACTGTGGACGTCAGGCTCATCAGGGTCTTGGAAATCCTAGGATCCTGGCCTTGTGTCTGAAAACCACTTAGCAGAAAGATAAGCTGACCTGGCCAGGCTTCCCAGGGCTCAGAAACTCATGGCCAGAGCTCGGTTAGGGGCATTTCCATCCACGCTCTGTCTCTGGTCAGCCTGTTGCAGTCCTGGCATCACAGACCCAGGGAGGAGGCTACAGGTTCCATGTACCCAAAGGGCAGCTCCTGGGTCACCTTGAGGAGTAGAATGTCCCTGAAGGAGAATCATGGCCTTGCCAGGCAGCTTCTCTGGATTGACCCACCCAGCACTGTCATTTGTAGAGAACATGGTCTACTGCAGTGGAAGCTTTCCTGGGGAGGAGGCAGCAGGTGCAACATGGGTCCAGGGGGAAGCAGTGCCACGTGGGCATGTGTGGGCTTGAACTTGACTCTGTCCCCTGGCCCGTCATTCCAGACATTTTCAGACAGTGGCTAGACATGTGTGTAGTCATGGGTGGTCCAGCCTGTGGTCCCTTTCTCTCCTGCTTAGGCCTCACTGCAGCCTGGCAAGCAGATGCCAAGGAGTGTTGCCCAGTGACCTCATCCATGGTTCTCAGTGGCTAGTGAGTGGCCTGGGCCTGTAGAGGACACATTTATCATCAGATGTTGCCAGTTCACTGCCTAATGCCATCCTATCCCTCTCAGGAGGACCCTGACCCCTCCCCACTGGTGACCTGTCATCATGAAGCATGGAGACTGGCTTGTCTTTCCCATCTACCAGCAAGGCTGGCCAAAGGGGATGGTCACCACAGCCTTCTGGGAAGGAGTTGGAAGTATAAAGTCTCCACAGGCTCTAAAGTCTGCAGGGGAGGACTGTGGGTGACATGCCAGGCCAGAAAATGCCACATGTTTAGAAGAAACAGAAAGTTCTGGGGATGCTGAGCCTTGTCAGGCTCCGGCCGGGGTCATGGCTGAGACATCCTAACTCTGGTTGGTGGCTCAGTCAGTTTCCTTCTGTGCAGCCCAGGCGGGGGCAGCTGCCCACCTTGTGCCTGGGAATCTGGGGTGCCGGCGCCCTCTATTGCCAGACTGAGGGACATCTCTCCTCCAACTTAGTAAACCAGCCTTCAATGTCCCTGTTTCCAGACTTATCTGCCTTTTGGGAACCTTTAAAATAAAGACTCAAGTATTTCCAGCTTCTGTCTGACTCTAATGTAAACCGCGTGGTCGCTGAGGCGTGAGTCCTTTCCAAGGTGTTTAAACGGGTGCTCTCTACTGTACCAGTGTGGCTGGGAAAGAGACCCAGGAGGGCACAGAGGCGCTGAGTTTGCTTCCTGGTGGCCTGCAGCTCTGTCAAGAGCAGAGGCCTTTCAGAAACTTGCGGAAACCGTGGAGGGGGGAGGAGAGAGGCTTCTTGCACATGGCTCCACCTTGTGGCAGCCAGGGCTGACCCCCCTTGGCGCTCAGTAGCCAACCCATCAGTGACTGAGCTCAAACTGCTCAGTGCAGAACCTGGGGCCCAGAGGCTCTAAAGAAGTGGCAGATAGCTGTGGCATGTGGAACCCTGCCAGTGCACCCTGCTCCAGGGCTAGGTCCCCCTCTCTGTACTCCATAGTCTCCTGCTGGGGGATCAAGGATTGGGCCCTCTGAGAGGCACTTGGACTCAGTTTACCTTTGCAATGCAGGGTGCTGTCTCCACTGCAGTGTGTGTCTGGCACTCAGGTTCAGATCTGAGAGCACAGCCCACTGGATGCTGCTTCGTTTCCCAGAGTCCCTTCCTCAGGGCTTCCCTGGGAAGGTCTGGCCGGGGCCGGATCCTGTCCCATGCAGCCTCTGCACTGTCTTCTCAGACGTTATCGTAAAAAGCATCTGTCAATGCCTCGGGGAGACTTTGTTTCTCAAGTGTCACTTTTCCACTTGAAGACTAATGTAAGAATTTTTTCCATCTTGCAATTTGTTTATCATCCGAGCAACTCAGACAGGGACAGTTATGCCCTGGAGCACTGGCCTGGATTTCCCGACCCAACAAGAGGAAGCAGCCCTTACCTGGGTCTCTCAGGGACACCAGCGTGTGGGTGGCACTGGTGGGAGGGGAGGTGGGTGCCAGGTTGGAATCTTGAGAGCTGGCACACATGGCTCACAGCTACGCGCAGATCCCGCAGTCACAGACCTTCCCAGAGTCTGCACTGGCTCCATCTCCATGGATTCCTGTGCTGGGTGTCCCTGCGGCTGCCAAGGCTGAGAAAATGCTGATTACCTCCGAGTGGCCAGAACCTTCTAAAAACCTGGAGAATCCCCATAGCTCCAGGGCATATCCAGAGCCAAAAGCTGAGATAATAGCACCTGCACACACCCAATGCAGACTAAGGACATCAGAGGACACGTTTCTGAGGTGTGCGTGGCGGAGGCCACTGGCCGAGATTTTAAGTTCCATGCCCAGGAAGTCCATAATGGAGGACGCCTAACCTGGCCACCCGGGTGTGCACACAGCAAGCTTGACAAAGCCTGGGGAGAGGCTGTTGGGGCAGCCTGACATCGGCCTGGTGCAGGCTCTTTAGTAGTTTATCTGGGAGAAGCACCTTGCTTTCCTAATCTGGGTTCCTGGAGTGTGCCACCATGGGGGTACAGGCTCAATGCAGTTCTTGTGGCCTATGATAAGGGATCAGGTGGCCTGTCCATGGCCAGGAAGAGGTCACTAAGCCAGGTAGGCAGGTCCCTGGAAGCTTTAGTCACATCCTCAGCCAGAAGCCAAGAACCTTGGAACACAGCAGTGTCCTCGCCAGTTCAGAGATAGCAGAAGGGACAGGCTAGCCAGGGCAAGGAAGGGGAAGGGGTCCAGCCTGTGGCCATCAGGCTAGGCACGCACAATGGCTTGAGGCACAGGCCTCACTGTCGCCTCCCTGGCCACCTATGTCCTTCACCTGGGACAGCCCCTGAGCCCAAAGCTCAGAGTCTGTGTGTGTGTGTGGGGGGGACTTGCATGGCATAGAGATTGGCAAAAAGGCAGTTTCGATCTCCCTACCCCCAGCTACCTGGACACTCTCATCACCCTCCAGGTTGGCTGGGAAGCTTCGCCTCCAGCCGTCATTCTCTGGCCCTCCTAGGTCATTTTACATTTGCACCTGGTCCCTGTAATTCTACAGAACCTTTCCAGGGTGCAGAGAGCCCTGCCACAGCTGGGGTCTCGTCCCCACTCACACTTAGGACGGACACTTCCTGCCTTTACGCTCTAAGCCCTATCCTCTGCTGCCACCAGGGTGTCCACATCTGTGAGGTCATGTGTCAACCTGGCACTACTCTGGGTAGCACAGCTGTCCTTTTTCTCCTCTGGAATGTGTCAAGAGTCCTCATGTACAGCTCCCGTCTGCAGGGTGGAAATGAGGAAGCACCGCCTTCTGTGTGCCCACCAGCAAAAGGTGCTGCAGCTGCGTGCCTGGGCTGCTGACCTCTGCAGAGAGGAGGCTCCGGCGCCCAGGCAGGCTGTGCAGTCTGTCTGCCGATTATGGAGCCTAATCAAAGGTCCCCATGCTGCTGCCAGGAAACTCAGAAAGCCCCTGCGGCATGACACACTGAAAAATAAATATCAAACGAACATTTGAAGAGCTCAATACATTGATCATATTTTGCTGAACCTTCACCCCGTAACGATAGGACCATTTAAATGCTAATGCCATTTTTAAAGTCAATTACAGGAGTTTGCAAGGAAGGCAGTCAGCATTCTCTAGAGCCTCCCACCCTTTCCCTCTCCGTCCACAGGCACTGGAGCGTTCGTCGGCCCCTGCAGGGAATATTCCCTCACCGCCGTCCCAGTAATTGAATCAACTTGATACAGACACCAAAAATATTGTAAGCCGTGTGGGTAATGGGAGGCACATGTTGATAAAGCCAGGGTGTGGGCGGAGAAGTGGTGACGTTAACCCTTCCTAGCTCCACACCCCACCTTGGGAGCTTTCTGATTGCTCCCAATATGGTCCCTACTTCCTCAATGCAAAGTCAGGTGCTCGACCACAGCACGGACATGAGGTTATGGCAGGGGTTGCCCTCCCTAGTCCAGCCCCACGCTGCTCCTGTCAAGCTGCCGTGGTAGGACCTCCATGACTATGGCCCCTCCATCTTGGTCTGGGGATTTATTGTGGGGACTTTTAAGGTGAAGATGAGCCAAAAGGACAGGAACCGGAAGGTGGGAGACAAGGGAGCCAGGCTGTCCCTGCTGCTATTGTTTGGAGGACAAACAGGCTCCTGACTGATGCCCAGTGCAGCCACCCATTGCATTTGGCATTTTGGGCCTTCTGAAGGGAGAAGGCCAAGCTGGGAGAGGCAGCATGCTAAGGCCAGGCAGCCTGATCCTGGAGCCTCAGCCTGAAAGGAGGGGCAAGGCCAGGGTGATGTGCTGGGCCCCAGAGGGGATGGCAGCTCAAGGACAGCCCTCCGGGACAGGGTGGTGTAAGGGGAGTTCCCTGGGGCAGGGAGATGCATGCAGGCAGTATGTCCATGACTGCAAGCCACGGAGGCACTGGACTCACTATGTCTGCCCAGTCCCAGCAGAGGATGGACAAAGCTCAGGGTTGCATCCCAGGATTCAGGGAGATGAGGGAGAATAGCTGTGGCTGTGCTCTCCCGGAAGAAGGGTTTCAGGGTTTCAAGGTAGCTCATTGATGGAAACCCATAAAGTGCATCCGTCCTACTGCAGCATATCCTGACGTCACCAACCGGCCCTGGGCTCTGAGTGTCCCTCCTGTGTTTCCAAGGCAGACCCCTGTGGTTTCTCCTCCAAGTTTCTGGAGGTGGAAAAGGGGAGAACAAATAAACAGACAGGATTGTACTTGGGGCCCAGTGTGCAGGGTGTCGCTCAGAGTTAGCTGCTTCCTAACTCGGTCTCTTGGTACCCCATGTGACAAGTAAGATAACTGAGGCTCAGGGCAGGTAGAAACATGTCAGGTTCCTGTAGGTCTGGCACAGAGGTGACTTCACTCATTGGGCCCCAGCCAAGGCAGCTGCCGGACTCCTACCCACCTGTGGGGATGGAGATGAAGGCCTGGTCTAGCCCTCACTGCCTAGGCCCCTCCTGGATGCCCGGCAGCCCAGCGTTGGCTCTCAGGAGCTCCATGTCCTCTGCCCAGGGAGAGAATCAGAAGCCAGAAGGATGTGTAGGACAGGAGGAAACCTAAGATGGCAAGGTTGTACACATTTCCCGAGGCAGCACCGTCAGGTCCCTGAAACAGGATACATGATGTGAACTTGGCCACATAATACAGCTCTGTTTGGGCAGGGCCGGGTGCACCAGGCCGAGCTATCTTTCAAAGAATGATAGTTACGGAAATTAGCAGTGCAGAAACCCCCACTCGTCACTCACCAGGGCCTTATTAGCTGTCCTGAGATGTGACCGGGCGGTGTGGCCTCCTGACTTCAGGGCCTGGGAGAGGCCGGCTCGTCCTCCACCTCCAGCGAGGTGCTAGTGGCCCGAGACTCAGGGAGCCACTGTGCTGAGACAGCAGTCACAAGGCTGGGCGTGGGAACCGGCCAAGAGGGCGCAGGGCTCAGGCCACACAGCCTCCTTGCAGCAGCAGTAACCATGATCAGAGTGTGGAGGACAGACAGCCCTCCATGGAAGTCAGGCCTGGAATCACCCTGCTGTCCCCCTGGGGAGTCCACCCTCCTGAGCCTCAGTTTCTCCACCTGCACCCTGAGAATCCCAACAGTAGGAACAGCCCTTGACCTTTAGAAGATATGCCCAAGATTGTCACCCACTCCTCTACAGCCCCACCTCCCCACACAGGGCCTTGTGGCTCAGAAACACCTATTCCTGATCAAATCTGTGCCAACTTTCAAACTGTTGCAAATGCTAACAGCACAAGCCTGCCCTGCCTGACCGTACAGGGTCCCGGTAAGCCATTAGAGATGCACGTCCTCTAGACAGACATATTTTATAATATCACACTAAACTCCATAAATACGGGTACTTATTATGCACCAATTAAATTTTAATGCAAATTCTTGATCCCAGCCCAGAGCCTGTGATCTGACTGCTGGGGGAGGTGCCCTGTTCACACCCTTGGGCATCAGCCTCTAGCTTGAGACCTCGAGGGGCCTAGGAGGACAATGTTTGGTCTGTCACTGCTCCCTGAAGTTCTTCTCTGTGGGAGAGTGACTGAGAGTGTTCCGATGCTTGGGATCATCTAGCCATCTCTTTCTTGGGCAGGCACTCTCCCAGGCCCCTCAGCCTGCCAGCGCCTCCAAGGTGCCCTTGTCCCACCTGAGCCGCCACTACTGGGAAAGGACCGGTGGAGGCAGGAGTCTTGGACTGAAGAGTCTTGGCAGGATGTGTGGTTTTCAAGGTCGAGCTGATGACCTTCCACCCAGGACAGATGTTTGCAGGGGAGTGTGCTGCGCTGTGCTGTCCAATGGTATCACCAGGAGGAATCTGACTCGGACCACTAGCATTACTGCATGAGAGGCAGGAGGAGGGAGCAAGGTGATAAGGGAGGCCAGGCGGCCACCCTCCCAGACCTGTTCATTTTTAGCCCCTGAGAATGAAAATGGTGGCCAGGCCTGTCCGGTGGCCTTTGATCCTCTACCCTCATGTCTCCAGCTCTGCAAAACCAAAGCACCCAGAGATAAACACACTTGAGCGCCTCTCGCTCCTCCTGGCTCCTGTCTGGATCTGCAGTGAGGCTCAAGTGCTGAAAGAGCCCTCAGGGCAGGCAGCATTCGTGACCTTCACCTTGACTCCCTGTGAGGGAGGGAGCAGAGAGAGCCCAGGGGAGGATAGGGTCGCCTGGCCGAAGGAGACCGGCCTGGTAGGCCCTTCACACACCAGGTCATCACTACATCAGAGGAGCCTCTGAAGCCGCACGGACACAGGTTCAATAATAGTGTGTGGGTAAAGGTTGTACTGCTCTCCAGGCTGCGGCTCATCCATCTGTGAACCAGGACAAGGCAGTAATAGGAAGGCGCGATCGCCAGGGGCAAAGTTGCGTTGCAAACTTATCAGAGGCAGGAACTCCACGCTCCCTGTTAAATAGAATTCCATTATTGTTTCATAAACAGAGAGATTGAAGTGCCCAGGCCAGGAACGGATGATCATAGGGGAATGCGTTTCAGCTAAACCCGTGAATAGTATTTGTTTTGAGTAAGTGGTTGTCTGCGCTAATAGTAGGGTATTTCATCGTTAAGAGCTTGTTGAGCGGGATTTATGGAAGACCTAGCGCAGCTGCTCCTGCAGGAGGCTGGGCGCGGTTGCCGGAGGCCAGGAGGTGGCAGCAATGTGGCGCCTTCTCCAGTGGGCTCTGCGTGACTCCTGGCCCACGTCATCCTTGGAGAGGTGACCTGCAGGTGCTGGCTTCGTGTCAGAGCTTGGCACAGCCCTAGCAGGTGCCTAAGAGGCTGTACCTGTGTGTGCGTGCACACATGGAATAGGACTTGGTTTCCAGCTTCCTGAGGAGCCTCTGCTGTGCACCCCCCCACCACTGCCCCAGCATCTCCTGCTTTCCTGGGGACCAGGTGTTCCTGCCGTGTGTCCATCTGAATCCAGCAGCCAGAGTGACCCGAACAAACTGAGGGTGGACTTGCCTGGTAGACAATGCCCTTCCTCCCCCACTGTGCTCACTGGATGTCGGTATGAGGAAGCAGGTGGCAGGTGGAACCTTCTTCCTGACTTCTGGCCAGCTGCTACTGAAAGGCTGCATCCAGATATGCCCACCAGTGTGGAGACTCTGAGAAAGATAAAGTAGAAACACCACATGACCCGGCTAACCTCTGTCAGGACAGTCCTGAAAGAGTTAGTCAGCGCACAATACGATACACGCACACCATGCTCGTGGTGCACAGCTCACAACTGCAAAGCTGTGAAAACAGCCTAGATGCCCATCAGTGGACAAATGGATGGAGAAAACATGCCCTGCGTACTCAGTGGAATAGTATTCAGCCATGAAGAAGAATCAATCATGTTATTTGCAGGATAAAGGATGGGGCTTGAGACTGTCTTATCCAGAAAAATTAGCCAGATGCAGAAAGCTAAATGTCACATTTTCTAAAACACAGTTCAACGGATGAATAAAATGAAGGAGTGATGATGGGAACCTAGAAGGCAGATGCTCAGAGAGGGGATGGGGCGGGGGCCAGAGGAGGGTGAAGGGACTGAGAATGACCCTGCCTGTATGTGCACTAAGCCCCCCGGAAGGACACTCTGTTCTCACAACAGACGTGCCCGAAAGAGAGAGGAATGTGGGCCTTGGCCGAACCTGCCCCTGGCTTAGACTCGCAGCCCTCCCTATCCGGCCAGACTCTAGCTTGGCGGTCCTCGCCCCTCTGCAGATCCAGAGGCCTGAATGTCTCAAGCCCAGGACTGGATGCAGCATAGCGGAGTCAGCAGCCTCGAGGCAGCAGCAGGCAGAGGGAGAACTGCCCTTCTTGGCATGAGGCTGTGGAGAGATTTGGAGTCTTGGCACAGTGGGGAGTGGTACAACAGTGCCCTTCATGCAGGGACACATTGCTGCCCACACCCATGCAACCAACAAGAACCCTGATGGCCACCATGGCTGATGCTGCCGCTTGGACTGGACTTAAGACCTGCACTGCCCCTTGCTCTCTGGTAGTTGCTACCCTGGACTGAGGCCAGCGCCAAGCTCTCCCTCACAGCTTTGTGTAGTCTGGGGGAAGCGTCATGGCCAGGGCTTCTGGACATCAGACTCCTTTCCTCAGACTCTTGCCTGCAGCCCCAGTCATCAGCCACCATCATGCTAGAAGAGATCTGTCTATTCAGGAAAGTGAGGGAGGCTATGTGCTGAGCAGTGCCTGCCCTGGGGAGGCCAGCTGGGTAAAAGGGAGACTCAAGACCCTGGAAGGACAAGAAGCTGTGTCCACGCAAGTCTGCTAAAACCCAGGCCAAATGCCTTTACCTGTATACCCTGAGGTACAGGCCCAGGTGCAGCACCAGAACACAATTTCTGTCTTGGTTCTGTCACTCCAGTGGCTCTGGATCCAGGCCCTGTGCCCTATACAACACCTTCCATCTGCTGGGACTGTGCCTGACTTCCTGGCACTCAGAGTCACCATGATCATGGAGCCTGGGGAGTCTGCAGGGATGATGCAGCAGGTGAGGCATGCAGGTGCCTCTGTGAGTCCACACAAACACACTCATCTTCTGCTGCATGCAGGAGCCCAACTCTTGGGAAGGACAGAGCTAATTCAAGCATAGCTGGGCCTCCAGAACTCGCCATGGCAAAGAAGTGTGGGACCACAAGTCTATCCCTCCCTGTTCAGAACATTGCTCAGGTGGCCTCTTGCACATTCCCAAGGGGGGAGCCCCCTCTCCAGGCGGCATGGTGCTGGACAACCTGCACACAGCAACAAACCCTCTGAGGCGGCCATCCTCAGGATATGTCCTGTGAGTGGGCGCACCTATGCCCTGAGCCGTACCTGTCACAGCCTCCCACTCACCAGTGGCTCTGCAGTGTCCCCCCCACTACCCCCTCCCTGCCCGGTGGCAGCACTACTCAAGACCCAGCGCATTTCCCATGTCATGTGGCACGTGGTTCTGTTCATTCCCCACAAGGGGCATCTCATGGTAACAGGCACAGATAGCCTCATCCATTTGTGTTTTGTTTTGTTTTTTGAGACAAGGTCTCACCATGGAACACAGGCTGGCCTCAGACTAGCAGCAATCCTGCCTCAGCCTGTCCCGTGCTGGGATGACCAGCATCGGCTGCCACACCCAGCTCCTGTCCACCTCCGAATGGAAGATGCTAGTAGGACCCATGCAGTTGAAGACAGTCAGGGGATGTGGTGGTGGCAGAGGGTCAGAGGAGGGGACCGATCCCCAGCATCAGAGGGGAAGCAGCCACACCTGGTCGGGCAGAGTAGCTGGGAACAGCGGGTGGAGAGGACAGCCCTGCAGGGAGGTAACATGGGCGCCTCAGGAAGCTAGAGAGGAAGGATCCAGAGCCTGAGGGGGCCCTGCCGGTGTTCTAGAGAAGCTTGCGATGGAGGGAATCCAGAGCTTCCCTGTCCACCCAAATGGGCTGTTGAGCCCCCAAACCACCCAGGAGCCCCTGGAATTCTTGCTGTTAAGTTTGAACTGTGTTGTTCTTCTTGCCTCCCTGACGGGCTCAGCACAGCGTGGGAGTGGCCTGCATTATCTGAGATGCACCCTTCCACTTGAGCTGGAGAGGCCACAGCAGGCCCTGAGCACTGGGGTGAGGTGTGAGTGCACATAGGCACGTAGGCCTCCTGCCGTCACAGTGCCTAACTTCCAGCCCAGGTCCTGGGGCTGCCACAGAAACACCAGCCCTAGAACCACAGTGTCCAGGGAGGGACACCTGTGCACCTTTCTGCTTCTGTGCAGCAGAAAGCCATTTGCATCTTTTGCCCTTTTCTGCAAGCTGTCCTGCAGCTCTGACCTGTCTGACCATGTGGTGGGGTGGCAGGTGCTACAGGCCAGGCCTCTGTCTAGTCCTGCCCTGGTGCCTGGGTAGGAGGATCCCACTTGAAGGACCGCACAATTGCTCTGTGCACCACTGGAAATCCTCCCACAAGGCACTAACTCTGCTCCTGTGGAAAACGTCTCACTGTGGCTCTGGATGTGTCAGACCTATCACTGTGGTTTTATCTTGGACTCGTTGTGTGACTGGGGTGGATTTTGCACTCAGGAAGATGTGTCCTCTGTGCAGTTCTGCTATTCCACCCTGGTTCCACCAAGGCCAGTGCCTGATCATTATGTCCCCCTTATCTCCTACTGTGCTGCTCTGTCTCCCCTTCCTTGTGCCCAGCCACCCCACTTCTGTGTAGAATGAATTATCCATCATTTAGAGCTGGGCATGACAGATGGAAGCATCCTTCCCACCTCCCCCCATGGCTTGTGTCTAATCCAGACATTCATCCTGGCTTCTGTACACTCCTCCAGGGGACTTTGCCCCAGGAATCCAGGAGCCTGGGGCCTGGCTAGTCTGATGCCCTGGGCACTGCTCACCACACTGGCGCTCACCTCTTTCTCATCTCTAACTCCCTCTTTCAAGCTGGTCAGGGGCAGGGCTGCAGTCAGCGCCCTTTTGGCCCCTGAGCCCCACCTAGGATGGTGATCAAGACAGATTTCCTAGATGAGAGAATGAAGGAAATGCACTTGTAGTTGGGAAAGTCTGGGTTTGGTCATCCTGAGTGGTTGTGATCTTGGGTTTCTGACATCCGAGTGCTGAGATATTACATCCCAAGGGGCTGTCCAACTCACCCAGGGCTGTGTCCAGATCTTGGAGGTGCAAGGTGGCTGGACAGGGCAGCCTACAACCACAGAGCCCAGCTCTGACTACTGCAGATGGTTACCCTGCAAGGGACGAGCCCAATGGGCCCCCTGCCCAGGGTGCTCCTGGGATTAAGTTCACACTGAGCCCTTTCTCTGCCCTGCCTGCTACCATTGGCAGAAATGAGGTCTCTGACGGATGTCACACAGGACTCTTGGGGTGGAGATTGACTCACATATCTGGACCTACTTTTCTCTTGGGCAAAATCAGGACATGATGCAGGCTGGCTATGACTCCACAGACACAGACCATTCTCTACACTCTCAGCTACAGGCCTGTTGGTACATAAGTGCTCGGCCCCTGGACACAATCCATAGCTCCTGGAGGACAGAGATGTGTTCCTGCAAGCCTCAGTCATGTTCAGCCATGTGGTCCATACCCGACCTCACCGTGTGTGCTTCCGACTGAAGACACCATATCCAACATGCATATGAGGCCTGTAGGCAGCTTCCACCTTGTACAGCCAAGCTGCCCATGGGATGGAGCCTGTACCAGCATCTCTGGCTGTGTCTGAGTCCCTCTTGAGTGTGTACCTGGGTGGGGCTCACACGGTGATATGGTGTCTCCTGTAGGTGCATCCAGACTATTTTCCATGGCAGCAACAGTGTGTACTCCCCACGGCGGCACATGGTAAATCCAGTCTCTAGGTCTTCCTGACCCTCTGTGACCATAGCTCCCCCACCACCACGCAGTATGACGCATACCTCTCTGGGGTCCTTTGTGCTGTCTGGGGAGGATGCCCGAGGACTGTAGTGGAGTCAGCCTAGAGAATACACACAGAGCCCATGCAAGAGGCCTCATGGGTGTGAGCCAGGCCACTTCCAGAAGCACAGGGAGGAAAGTGAGCCAGCAGACTTGCCATGAGCTTGGTCTTCACAGATCTCCATGCTCTGCTGCGACTGTTTGTGGTCCAGGACCAAGTCTGCTGCACTTAGTGCCAGACAAAGAGGCCTCTGCTCGGTCCTCAAAGCTTGGAGCCATGGTTAGATGGTGGCCCTGATGAGGGGTGCATAGGGCCTGTCTCCAGGGTGCCTTGGCATCATCCTAGGTGCACTTGGTACAGGCAAGTGGACAGACGCTTCTGTGCAGGGTCCATGACCCCACTGAGCCATCTCCACCACCTCCAGAGGTCTAATGCAGCTCCCAGGTTCTCCAGCACAGCAGGGGCTGCCTGGTGTTCTAGTTGCCCTGAGGCTTCCTCTGCCGGCCACTCCTCCAAAGCTGGTGGGCCTGGAGAAGCGGCAGTCCATGGGACCCCAGTTCTTCCATGGCCTAATCTCCCTGTCTCCCCACCATCAGGCTGGGGCCAGGTCCTCAGCAGTATCTCTGTCCCCAGTCAAAGCAGGTGCCCCAGCCATCTCTGTCAGGCTGAGCACTCAGGAGCCCTGTTGGGAAATCTTCCTGGGACTAGCGTCACAGACTGGTGAACATGCACTGGAAGGGCGCTATGCACCATGGGACAGAAGGCAGCCATGGCCACGCAGTTGATAGAGGCCATGTAATAGGCTACATAGGTGACAAGCCCCGTAGGTGCTCCTCCCAGGCACAAGGAGCACTTTGGTCCTTCATGGAAGGGTATTTCCCTTAGGATCTGCAAAGGACCCTCCAGAGAGCTGAAGACCACAGGGGCCACCAAATTCCACTGCACAATGGCCACCTGAGTGAGGCCCCAACAGCCTTGGCCCTATCACTGCCACCTCCTTCCAGGGAGGCCCTGTTCTGGGTCCCCAACCCAGGCTGCACTGCCTCTGCTGGCTTCTGCTATCAAACCCAAGGCCTAGGCTGTGGCAATGCGGCCATTGCTCCACTGGGAACAGTGGATTTACCAATCTGCCTGCTCATTCGTAGCCTTTCTCCTGCAGCTAATTTTGGCTAAGGTTAGCTGTGAGGGAGGTGAGTGTCACAGCAGCAAATGGCTGCCACCTTAGGTCCCCGAGAACCGTGGGCTGGACAAACATGCTGTTCAAGGGAGAATGAGGAAAGCACAGTGCAGGCAGGGCTGGAGCAGCTCACAGCTTTCACACATTTCGTGCGTGTCTCAGGTGTGCCATGCTCAGGCAGAACCGCACTGTACAGTCAGAGCTGAGACCAGCCAGGGAGACAGTCCTGGGTGCCACTCATTTGCTCACTTGTACCCATCTCTGAGCAGACAGTGGGCAGGCACTAGAGACACCAGGTCACTTCTCACGTCCATGTGAATGTGCAGCCACAGGCAGGGTCACTGGGGACGGCCACCAGTACCAGTCCCCTGTGGAGATGCCCTGGGCACAGTTCCCTGTTTGCTAGGCAGTGCCAGCCTTGCCCTAGTCTGTCTCCTGATTGGCCTCTGCCTGCTGCCCTTTGTGCTGCTGGGAATCACAAGCAGCAGGGAGGCTCCTTTTGTAGCCACCAGAAAAGAGCACGAGGCCATTACCACTGTCCAGATGGCCAGGAGACCAAGGACTGAACACCAGCCAGTCCCCAATGCCCAGGCCATCGTTTGGTCCATGCTGGATATCACAGTGTCGCAGCTCAGAACATTATCTCCATGATGAAGGCAACTAGGGGAGTGCGTTTGTTATTTAAGAAGTCAGAACTCAGGGTATGCATTTTAGGGTTTTCCTATGAGCAGATGGGTAGTTGGAAGCGGTGCATTCTTTAGTCACCTGCAATGAATGGGTGCTGCAGAGTCTGGAATGCCAAATCTCGTCACTGCTGGACACTGCAGCATGGCGGTGGCAGCCTCTGAACACCCGCTGCAGGCCTCATGCAGCAGGCTCAAGCGCATGGAGATATTCTGCATAATCCAGGAAGTGGGCTGTGAGGCGGGGCGTGTGCATCATGCAGTGATCCAGTGCTGAGACAGCTCCTTTGGGATAGTTACACTCCAAACAATCATCCCATTTAACCACACACGGCCACCATGGTGTCTACTGTGGCCACCATGGTGCCCTGTCCCACAGTGACATCTGGGACATCTTCAGGCTGTTGATTCTGTACATTGCCTATAAATAGATTTGAACCCTGGTACTTCTATTGAGCATGTGCTAATGCCCCATCTCCTTTAATAACCAAATAATATTTTACCATATTGATGCCCATTGTACTTGTCCACTCCTCCGCTGATGGTATCTGGGCTGTTTCCAGCAGTGGCTGTGCCATGTGACATGGTTCCTACCAGTAGCGTGCAAGGCCTGGCCTCTGCCTATCTTCACCCACCTGTGGTGTCAGCCCGGTCATGACTGAGCATCTCCTCAAGCTCCTGTGTTTCAGGTGATCTTATCCCCCCAGTACCATCTCCACCTGCACAGCTCCAAGTCACAGCCACCTCCAGGAGCCAGTGAACTGTGGGAAGTGAGTGAGGAAAGGGCTCAGAAAGACAGAGCTATGGCTATGTGACACACATGTCCCCCGAGACTCTTAGCTGGGCCTGTGCACACACAGCTCACACTCCAAACCAGCAGGGTCCATGGGAGCATGAGTCTCTCACCCAGAGGTGGCAGCTCCAGGGCTGAGTCCTATAAGCACTGGGAACGCTTTCACAGCTTGGCAGCCCTCAGCTGGGCCCCCAAGGACACAGATGTCCCTGCAAGGGCAGCAGACACCATGTGATGCCCTGTCCTGAGCCCCAGGATCCCCAGCCTCACTCCTCTCAGGGCCCATCAGGGCCACATTAGGTGGCTCTGTGCCACATTGTTGCTCTCATTATACCACACTTGCCACCCGTGTGTCTGAGACTCCTGAGGTTGGGGCCAAGCTGAGCAGGACAGAGTGGCCACTACAGGGAGGTTAGACAAAAGGTCGGACAAAGGGAGGCCACAGCAGACCTGCAGAGGCCCAGGGAACCAAGTGTGGCCACCCTCAACCCTCATAGCCACCCTTCCATCCTCTCTGCCCACTCTTTTCTGACCTCATGACATGGGTTGTGCTTTGTAGAGCCTCAGGTGAGAAGGCCCAGGGAGGGTTATTGTGTGTGCATGTGTGTACATGGATGCATGTGTGAGAACATGCTTGCCCCCTGTGAATATGCATGTGCATAGAAGTGTACATGTGGGATATATGTGAGTGGGAGCATGTTGGTGTGTAGGCATGTGAGAGTATGTGTGACTGAGCAGGCATGTATGCACACTTGTTTATTTGTGTGAGACAGAGAGCAGGGTGCAGGAGGAGGTAGGAAGCAACCATCCTCTGCCCCTGACCAGGAGATGTCCCAGCTTTGGTGCCCGCTGTGTGTGGTGAGGGTGAGGTGGGAAGGGTTTAACCCCATCCTGGAGCCTGGAGGCTGAGTCCTGTCCTGAGACCACGCTTCTAATGAAAACCAGACTCCTGTGTAACAATCGAAGCAGTGTTGGCTGCTCCTGGGGTGGCATCGTGACCAAACATTTCACTGTAGGAAACAAACAGGAGGGCCAGGGCCAGATACATAGACGCTGATGGAGAGATTCTTGGGGAGTTTCTTCTCCTCCCAAAGCTGCCTAGAAGCCTAGCCCTCCCATGGTGCTGCCTCAGTTTCCCATACCAGCCACTCCAGGGCACTATCCTGGCTTGTGAAAAACCTTTACGGCCACCAAGCCATGGTCTTCAGGCTAATCTCAAAGAAGCCCAGGATGGCATCTGGAGAAAAAGTAGCAACAGTTGAAGGTCACTTATGGTCCACGAATCAGGCCAAGTGTGACACAAATTTGTCTTCATTTAAACTCTTGCTGTGAATTCTCAGTGGGGGAATCTGAGACCCCTCAGGGAGGTTCAGGAGCTCAGTCTAATGGCATAGCCAGTAGACGATAGCTGTGTGTGTGCCAGGCTTCGCTGTGCCCAAAAGCACCCTGAGGCTAACCAAGAGTCACCTGGACCCCCTCCGCCTGGCCAGAGAAGGTACTCATTGTGATTGCCCAGGTGGAGTCAGCTGGGCCTCCAGGTGGAGGCTCCTGCTGCTCCGGACCAGTCCAGCTCTGCGGTCCCTTCTGGAGTCTCATCTACAGCTCTAGGCTGGCAGTGCCAAAGCCATCAGGCACCCTGGAAAAGAAGCTTGAGAAGACTTGGGAGCAGAAGTCCCCAAGGGCTTGACTGATGGGCAGAGAGCAGGGTCCAGTCTGGGAAGGCCCGAGATCTGAGCAGCCCTCCATCTCCTGTGCGAGGTGGGGACCACGCAGGCCTTCCGGTGATGGTGGGGGTTGAATGAGACTGGGCTCCACTCTGGGGAGCAGCAGGCCTGTCACAACTGGGCATTAGAGACAACTGACCTTCAGCCAGTGCCTGAGGTTGAGTGGAGACCCAGAGCGGAAGCGGCCCCTGTTCTAAGGGCCCACAGTTCAGCCCACCTGTGACAGCCTCCTGTCTGCCCTGAGGTGCCACGGCATCATAGGACAGCCACAGGGTCATAAGACAGCTGGAACAAGACCACGGCTGTCCTTCCTGGGCCTTCCCACTCTCCCTGCACACCCACTTCCCAGCCCTTGTCACTGCTGGTAGTCTGTACTCCAAATGACACATTAGCCAGCCATGGGGTCGCCAACCAGGCCAAGGCGGTAAGGGGCTTCTAAAGCGGGACCCTTCACCCTTCCCCACGAACCCAGCAACAGCCAAGCTGTGCCACGCTGAGGGCTGGAATTTCAAACTTACACAAATATTCCAGTTCTTTTGCAGCATGTTCCAGATAGACATTTATGTTGGCCCGGGCGCTATTTTCTTTTTATTGCTGTTATGAGATTCAACATTTTTCCAGAAATAACTTCTGAAAAGTGCGCCTGGATTTTGACCACGTGTGATCCTGACATGAAGGGAAAGGGCCTTTCAAAACATACATGCACACACATGTATCTACCCCCCCATACACACATGTCACATACACTTGTCCCCAGCTTTCCTTTACTTGTTCAGCTATCCCAGCTGAAGGGCTTTCGGGGAAGCTTGGATTTTTGGGAGGAAGGAGAAATATTCACTTGTGGCAATGCACGAATGTGGTGGCACACCCATAGGTACTCAGGCCGCAGCCCCTGGGGGCCCCAGAGACATTGGCACTGTAATCACTGTGTAAATGCCCTTCCTGGTGCCTGGTGTGGAAGAGGATGTGGCTTTGCTGCCTGTCCCCTGGCCTTGTGCCCATGGAGGTTAGAGTGGTAGTGAGAGCAATTGTTGCAAGGGACAAAAGTACAACCACCTATGAGACCTCCAGGGCCTGCTCTGCCTCCGGCTGGGAGCCGATCTGCTTTCCCCATAATGGCTATTGGTCGCCAAGCCCTGAGTGGAGCAGTGCTGAACCATGCCCAGGGGCTGGATGTAGCAGCAGAAACTGGGAAAGTCAGGTCCAGCTGCCAATGGTGGTCCAGGCAGCCGCAGGGAGGTCAGGGAGCCTTTGAGAAGGATACCCAGCGGGTCACAGCCCAGTATCCCTGGCTCTTCAGGCCCCACCCCTCTCCAGGTACAGGTGAGAGAAGCAAATAAAAAGAGAAAATGTACACACAAACATTTCTCCAAAATTAGGAATGCTCTGTGCAAGCCAGACCCGGCAGTGTCCTCCAGCGTCTGCTGTCAAGCCCTCAGCCCCAGCGGTGGGCCTCATGTCAGGGGCCAGTGTCCCCGTGGGGGCTGCGGGGCAGCTGCCGTCTCTGCCCTGGCCGGCCCTGGCGCTGCTCCCACCCGGCGAGCGTGGGATTTGTGAATGTGTGAAGGTATTAGCTGCCAGCAAGGCCTGGAACGCTGCCGAGAGGCCTCGCTCCTGCAGTGGGAGGCTGGAAAGCTGGGCTGGCCGCGGCCCAGGCAGGACCAGGAAGCATTAGCGGGAGCGAATGTGTGCGCTGTTAGCACCGGCCGCGATTTATCGCTGACGCCGGGAAGCAGCCAGCTGCGGAGGTTCATCCCTCTGAACAGAGAACGCAGTTAATGAGTCATCACACGTCAGACCAGGAAGTTGGACCATGGCTGCCTCCCCAGAGAGCTGGGTTGGGAATCAGATTCAAGGCATCGGGCCGAAAGCTCATGTCCTGGGGAACTTGGGGTGCAGAGGCTCTGAGGATGGTGCCAGGACTCCTGGGGACAGGAGTTCAGGGACTGTGTAGAGGATGGTGAGCTGGGCCTCCAGGTGTCATGCTTGACTTCCACCAACCCTCAACACCCTGCTGCCCAAGGACCATTTGTAAAGTGTCCATGAAAGGAGATGAGAGAGAGATTCAGTAAGAACTGTACAGGGCTTATTGTTTGAGTAGCTAATTAGATAACCAGATAATTCCAGAGTCACAGATCAGGAGGAGGGTGGGGCAAGGACCGTAGTGGCTTAGGAACCCCCCACTTTTAACAAGTTTTCCCCCAAACCACCCTAGCTCATCACCCTGCCCTGTCCTTCGAGCAATTTTGTCTGCCAAGTGCCAAGCTCTCTCCCTGTCCCTCTCCCTCTCTCCTTCCACCCCCCAGAGAGGCCCACTGGTGTTTTGGGGTGGCAGCGGTTTCCCCCATCGCCCCCGTAGCCTGCTTGTTCTCAGAACTGCTCTGCCCCTCCTCCTTTCCTCCAGAGTTCTTTGATCTTCTGTTCAGGTTCAGTTGCTTCATTTCTTGCAATTACCAGCCAGGAGGGAGGATGCCCCTGACCTGCAGCCACAGTCTGGCAGACAGATGGGACAGGAAACCGGGAGTTTATTTCAACCTTCACTCCTATTCATCTTGGGTAGATTACAACAGTAGCAGCTCCAAATGTCTTCATAGCCCACTTATGATAAAGCGATGGTAACATCACACGAGAAGAGAAATGTGCAGATTAGCCATATCCGGGGAAAGATGGATTGACTGAGTGCGTGGCTGCTCGGAACAGCCTGCCCCCCCAGACAGGCAGCCGCCCCTCCTGGCAGGACCGGAGCCCCATCCGGACAGCCATGCTCCGCACACCTCTGCTGCCCTCTCGCTCCCTCGCTCCTCACTCAGTCTCTCCCTCCCGCCTTCCTGGTCTTTCCAAGTTTCTCAATGTCCACGGAGCCGCTCTGTAGCAGCCCAAATAAATCAAGCTGCCATTGCTACTTTGCAGCAGGCTGAGGGATTTCCATTTGAATTTCAGGAAGAGGGGCGCATCCATCGCCCCAAATGCTGCCTCCATGTAGATGTAGCTGTTCGTGTGGCCCACGCTGTTCCGGAAGAGGGCAGCTGGCGGGGAGGGGCGCCGAAGGGCATGGTTCATTTAGGGGCACAACGAGGGCCTTTCAGAGCCAGGCTGTCCCTTTGTTCTTTTTAAAGAGGAAGCACTTAACAAGTTGTTGTTCTCTGTTGTACTTTTTTAATGAACCAAGAGAACATGGTCGATGTCCCACTGCCTACATAGGAGGGGTAAAGCTTTTGTCCTTTGCATTTTTCATCTTTTTCCTTTACATGGAAACTGACAAGAAACCCCCACCCCCGGGAAGGAAAGCTGATCCACCCGGGGCCAGTTTCAAAGAGCTCCAATTTAGGGCATCCCCAGCGACTTCATTTCTAATCACGTTTAGCTTTCCCGCCTACCAATCGCTGCCCCAGTCTCTCTGGTTTATATTGATTAGAGCCGGGCTCTGGGCGAGGTAGGTCGGATGCGTGGGGGATACATTGGCAAGTGGCAGCGGCCCAGCCTGCAGAGGTATCCAGGCTTTGAATGTCATCTCAGGGGACAGTGCCGGGCTTCCAAATTCCTTTCATCCATCAGATGTGAGAACAGCGGGGCTTTCAGCAGGACGGGGCAACCCTCCCCCCTCCCAGAAAAGGGCTCAGCCACACAGATAAAGAGCCGGGGAGGCTGCAGCAGCGGGGGGCCTCTGTCACTGCAGGGCTGTGGGGGCGGGAGGGCTGTCCAGCAATGCCTGTGGTTTCCGGTTGTGTCTCCCCTTCTCCAGCCTCATCCAGGGCTAACCCCACACCGCAAGGGTGGGTGGGTTGGCATCCTCACCTGCGCAGGAGCCCTTCCCCCAAGTGGGGTCTGCCAGCCTTGAGTCACACCTGGGAAGCTCTGGGCTGCTCTGAGAAGCACAGCACTTTTCAGATGCCATGATAAACTCTGGGCCCAGCGAGGGAGCCAGGGAAGAGGAGCTGAGAAGGAGCATAACCAAAAGGCAGTGACGTGCCACAGTGGAAGAGTATAGCCTGGAGGGAATGGCATCCACAGGGACACAGGCAGACATGGCTTTGGGGGCCCCTGGCCGCAGGCACAGGTAGCTCAGGGAGACATGGGCCCATGGTCTGCCACGATGTCACTGAGTGGCCAGTGGGAGACTGTCTCTTCCAGGGCACTTGATGAAGGGGATGTTTGTCCCTCAGCAGGCTGCTCCAAGGGAGCACTGCCAGCCCTCAAACTGGGAGAAGTTACAGGAAGGGGACAGGAAAAAGACCCTGTCAGCCGTCCCCTCACTGATGGAGGTGGGGGTTGCATCCTACAAAAGCAGGCAAGGGGCACATGTCCTCTCTGGGAGACAGAACAGGCCTGGGCCATAGAGTCCTGGTGTCCATCCACGGGCCATTGAAGTCTCCAGGTCTGATGTCATTGTGCATTCAGATGCAAGTCCCTCTCTGACCGGATATCCCCACACCAAGCCACCCCAGGGGATGATCTCCCCTGCCTACCTCTGACCACTCTGGCCCCCGGATAGAGCTGAGTGCGAAACCCTCTGAGGGCAGCCGGGCCAACTCGTGGGTGTCAGCCTGCCCTGGGAAATGCCTGCAAATGCTGCCACCAGGGTCACCACCACCACCTACTTTGGACACCACCCGGTCGCGAGGGATCCACATTGCTTATAGGATTATTTCCTTTAATAAAGACACAGGGAAGTTTCCAAAGGCAAAATGACAGACTGGTTAACTTTGTATCCCAACTCCAAAAAGATACATTTTCCTCTTTGTAATGCACTAGTTAGTGGTTACTGGCACATTACATTAACTAATTTGAGATCGAATTATCAAATTTGCTCATTGCTGCTAGCGCTAATTTGAAACCTTACAATAAAGCACGGTTTGAGAGGCACATGAAAGGCCGCCACCCACCGCGGCCCCGAGGCCCGTCCCCGGAGCATCACAGCGAGCCCCGCCAAGGGTTCGGGGTAATTGCAGTCATGAGCCAGGGTTGATTGAAGAAAATTATACCCCAGTTTTTTACTACAAGTTTTTTTTGTGTGGCTTTTCTTAAATGATGCGGTGAAGCCCAATTATAAGGGAAGACACGTACAGGATTTTAATAACTGTATTAAGGGTGTCCTTGGACTGCTTCCGGCCCCATCTTATCAGGTTGTGAACTTGCTCTCAAACCTGCCCCTGGGCTCCGGGAGTTTGGAAGGCGTGGGCTGTTTTGAAGAAAATCACTATCTGGTTCAAATTCCCTTCTTCCCATGTCCTTTTTCTTCTTATTCTTTTACAATTTAAACCAGAAAATGTGGGCAGAAAAGACTCAGCACATCATATACATATAAAATTTATTTTCCAACTTGGGACTGTCTTGCCAGACAAGCCCTCATGGCCTTTGAACTTCCCCGTAGGGTGGCAAATCTCAGCGACCACATTTCCAAGTGGCATGTAACGAAAATAAATGGATAAATTCCGAGCATCATCTAGATGTTTTAAGGCATGCCAAAAGGAGCCCCCGCCTGCTCCAGAACCGAAGGATTTGTAGCAATAAAAAGTCATAAAACGCCAAGAGCGTGGAGCTGGCTGCCAGCATTCTCTCCATCGTCCCAGGAAAAATGCAACTGTGAGTGAAAAATAAAGGCCCAGCACTCTGTAATTAATTCATTTATATCGTTAATGTTGAAAATGGCCACATTTGGAGTGACACCCAGGAATTCTAGCCGCAACACCCACCCCTGGCTGTGCTGGGAGGTCCTATCCAGAGGTCCCCACCCCACTGCCTCAGCCAGCCTCCCATGGTTCTCAGGGACAGGAATGAGCTGGACAGAAGTGAAACAACCCCTCAGTGTGGGACACAGGCTCTAGTGTGGGCTCCCTGTCCTGCTGGAAATTAGGAGCTGGTGGCAGGCCCTGCATTAGAAGGCCAGAAGATAACTGTCATCTTCTGGCATCCTTGGGTGTTTATGCCAAGCAACCTGGCTGTCACCAGTGTGGGAGGGTAGCTCCTGGAGCAGGAAGTGGAGGATGCAGGGTGACAGCTGTGCCTTGTACCTCAGGGTGAGGTCTGTTGTCCTCAACCTGGGCCTAGGACATGGTCACAGAGTGAGGACATAGCAGGGCACTTGTTTGATCTACTTTGCTACCTGGTTGGGGAAACTGAGGCCGAGGGATACTACAAACTGCCCCACATGAAGGATAGAGTGGTGTCAGTCGTCTGGGGTTCCTCCCTCTGCTGCCCCAGCCCCACTTTATGTATTGTCTGAGACACTGGTATTCTTAACACGGAAGGAGAAGCAGGGACACCGGGGGAAGGGAGAAGTGAGCTTGGGAACCCCAGCAACCCCCATGGGGCCTTGGACACCTCTGTGACCTCTGCAGGCCAAGATGAGAGTTGCCATATATTAGTGGCTCTTGCACCTCTGAGGGCTACAGCTGAAGCTGAGGTCATACCTGCGACCTAGTCCACAAGACACTGGCTGCCTGTGGCAGGCGACTATGAAGGGTGAGATTAGCAAAGCCATTGCCCAGAAAAGGCACTCAAGGCTAGAGCCACTCCTGGGTCAGGGTGCAGTGGTAGGAGTGAACTTATGGGACTCATGCCAAAGTAGGCTGTTTGTTATCACTAATTGCTCTAAAAGTTTCACCCTGTCTAAATTAGGATTAGAGACATCCATCCTCCTCCTGGATGCAGACAGGGTGGGGGGGACAGCGCCCTCTGCTGTTAGCTCTTTGCAACCCCAGTTTAATACACCATATGTGCTTCCAATAAGGAATCAGGAAACCCAGGGACTTGGGTCTGAGGCACTAGGATTTGACAGGTACGACTCAAAAGCAGGTGGGCTCTGTGTGCACCCATGTGCCTGTGGCACATGCTGAGGGGCTGCTCCGGGCACAGCAATGAGCAGCATCCACCCTTGCTCTTGAGAGCAGCTTCACTCCAGGTGATCAGGTCACGGCTGTTATCATTTCGGGGCACAAAGTCTGCTCCCCCAACCCAGAGTGGGCAGATAGCTCAGACCTGCCTGTTTAGAAAAATCCCCTTCCTTCCCAGCCATGTCACATAGGTCCTTTGACACTACACAAAGCTCCCCTAGAGATAAGACAGAGTCCTTTGATCTCCATCATCCCCTGCAGGGTGACTCAGAGCCCTGCCCACAGCGGCCACCTTAGTGACAGGAGCAGCTTCTGAGATACACCTTCTTGGTTGTAGCTCCTGCCCAACCTGTGTGGAGTTGGGCAAGGCTGGGTGCCAAGGGTGGTGCTGGCACATGCTTCTTCCACCACCCACCAGGTGGCACAGCCAAGTCCAGCACCTGAGAGATGGCTTCCTTGGTCTGCCTCTGGGGCACCCTTTTTCACCCCAAAGACAGGCAGAGTCCAGGCATGGCTTTGTCCTGGCCACATAGGAGCCTTTGGGGACTGTCTAGGGGGCTGGGATTCTCACCACAGAAGGAGAAGCAGGGGTGTCGGGAGAGGGAAGAAGTGAAGTTCTTGTGGAAGTGGCCCCCATGCGGCAGCCAGGAAGTGGGGTGTGAGCACTCAAGCACATGTTTATGTGAGTGTATACATATGTCTAGGTACAGGTGAGAATAGTGTGAGTACTGGTATGAGGGTGTGTCTGAGTGTGAGTGTGTATAAGTGTAGGTGCTGGGACATTCATGGAGAAGGCGCAGGGCTTTTTCTTTTTTTTCTTTAGGTTTTTTTTGAGACAGGGTCTTGCTTTGTGGTTCAGGCTGGCCCTGAGCTCAGCCTCAAACTCACATCACAATCCTCCTGCCTCTGCCTCCCAAGTGCTGGGATTACAGGCGTGAGCCACCACGCCCGGCACTGTGGTATGTGGTGCTGGTTGCTGCAGCATTGTTATGTTACCGGGGAATTGTTATGTGGTTATTGTTATGTGGTTACCGGGGAATCGAACCCGGGTCCTTGCACTTGCAAGACAGGCGCCGGAACCACTGAGCTAACTCCCCGGCCCGCAGGGCTTTTTCTTGACAGCAAGACTTTGTTACCAGTTCCTCCTCTCTTCCCCACTGTGAGCCTGGGAACCCATAGAGACACACACTTGTGTGTGTATTTATGTGTGCATAAGCTCATGCATATGTGTGTATCTGTGTGGGTGCACTGTGTGTCTGTATATGGTGTGATGAGTGAGGATGTTTATATGTAGGCACGTGTACACCTATATGTTGTATGCCTGGGTATGAGTGTGAGTGCATGGTGCCTGGGCTGTGTGAGTACAAAATAGGCTTCTGCATGATCCAGCCCTAGCCAGCAGCTTGCACACACAGCCCAGAGACATTCAGGGACTCCTAGGGCCTATGAATCTCACACTACTAGTGAAAACAGAAAGTAGAGAAAATTTCGCCTCCTGGGCCACATAGTCTAGCCCAGGGCCTGGGGAAAGCCAATGAGCACCCCAGGCCATTGCCCACTGCAGAAGCCTGCAGCTCAGGTACACCCTTCTCTTGGTGGCACAGGCTGGGGAGGAGGAAAGGTACCAGCACCATGGCCCTTGGAGCTGCACTCCTGGTACTCTGCCGGCCGCTCTGGCTGAGGTCTATCCCTGGGACTCTCTTCTCACCTCAGTGGGCTCCCAGCCATTGGGAAGCAGGTCCTTCTGGAAAGTTCCCGAGCTTTGCTTTGTGTGGGGCCCTGGTCCTCCACACCTTAGACGCTGTTCTGGGTGGCCGTGTGTCTTCTGCTAGGATACTCTGTGTCTGGTGGGAGAATAATATGCTGTGGTCATTTTTCAAGTCTGGCATCGCCTGATGATCCAGGAACCTCCATAAGCTCCCCCTCCTGCATGGAGAGAGAGAATGCTCAGCCCTGGCCCTGTCTCCCCAAAGGCATCTCCCTCCTGGTCCCGGGGCCTGAGAGAAGAAGGGAGACCAAGGGACAAAGGTGTTCACATGGTCAGGAAGCCTGTGCATCCTGAGGCCTGAAAACCCTGCTCCCCAGCACTGGTGTCAGTCACGGGAATAGGGTGCAGATCAAAAGCTTTGTCTCCAGCTGGGTGGAGCGCAGCCTCAGGCAGACCTGTTTGCCCTAATCCCAAGCAGTAAAAGCTTCGGGCCTGACACTGCAGAGCCTTGTCAAAAAGGAGGCCTTTTCCTGAGGCTCTCAGCTTCTGTCTGCAGCTATCAGGATGTGATATGTTGTATAAGGACATCAGGAAGGCTGCCGACGCCCCAACTGCAGCCCAAACCCCATGGATTGTTCCAGCGGTGGCCAAAGCAGTCTCCTCAATGGGAAGCACAGGACCTGCTCTGGCAGGAGGACTCTGTAGCCCCACTTGGCTGCACAGTTCTGGCCAAGCCCCTGACCATCACCCTGCATGTACGACCAGCTCCAGGGCCAGGAGGGCACCGGCAGAGGCTGGATTAGTGTCCTGGGCGGCAGCAGCATCTGTTCTGAGACTGCCCCAACAAAACACTGCTCCCTGGAGCCTGGTGATAATACAGGTTTATCTTCACTGTTCAGAGCCCAGACGTCCAAGCTCAGCAGTGGCCAGGTCTGATCCCCAAGGCCCCGGGAAGGGACTTGTAGCTGGCTGCCCTCCTGCTTCTGCTGTCACTACCTGTGCTTGGCGCTGCTGGGCTCATGGTCATGTCCTTCTGACCTCTGCTCTGGCTGTCCACCCGCTTCTCTGCTGGGAGGAGGCCAGGCGCTGGGCCAGTGCCCATCCCGACCCCGTGACCACATCTTGAGTGATCTGGCTATGAGGACCCTGTTCCTGATCAGGTGGTGTCTGAGATCAGAAAGATGAACCTGGGAGTAGCGTTGTGCTTCCCATTGGACCCCGGCCCAGTTGGGAAGACTATAGTTGGCAGGTAGATGCTATAGCCAAGGAGATGGCCAGATGAACTGTCTCCTCCCCAGAACCCCTGGTATCATCTACACCATAACCCCAGGTGCAGCCCCCAGGAAGGACCCAGAGAGAAAAGCACGGAGGAGACCTGGAGAGTGGCCTCCAGATGGGCGGTGGCCATCAAGCCTTTGGCATCATCTCTCCTGGGGGCCAACAGGAGGTGTGGGCTGCCTCAGCTCAGGTCTGGGGACAGAGATGGTGTCTCCTGCCCAACAGGCCATGCTCAGCCTCCCTGGCCACAATGTCTCCTGTTTCAGGCAGAAAATCACTGCTGACAGGAATCAGCTTTCAGCCCTGCCCTGCTGGGCTGAGGCTGAAGATAACCTGCCCCTTGGAGCGGCAGATGGGCCAGCTTTGTAGGAGGCCCCAGGTCCGACCTCTGTGGCACCGAGTGGGAAGGTACCAGCCTGCAGACTGGGCAAGAGGCCCCAGCACTCATGGAAACTGAAATCTGAAATATCTTTTGCATTCTATCTTTGACCTTTTCCTTCCCAAGTCATCATTTGGCAGGGTCCTCTCATAGCCTTCTCCACAACTGAGACCTGGGGACAACTCGGGCCCACATGCACTCTCACCACCCACACTCTGTTGAGACTCTGCTTAGAGAACCACTGTGCTGAGACTGAGAGCTCATTCCTGGTGAACAGCTGTGGACAGGGACCCCACCCCTCTTCTCCAGACTCCCTAACTGTGCGCCCTGGAGTCATCTTTCAGTGCCCTCTCTGTGCCTTCAGGACCAACAACTGTGGCGGGCCAGGCAGGATTGTCATCCTGGGAGTCATTTGACACACGCTGATCTGGTTACTGATGCACAGGGCATGGCTCACTGCTCAGGGGCGGCCGCACACAGACACCTGGGTGGGCAGCCGAGGTCTCAGTGACAGCGGGTGGGCACATAGTGCCTGCCTTGGGGCCACAGGTCTCAGCCTCACAAGAGAGCCCTGAGAGGCCCTTGCCTGCTGCACATGCTGACCAGTACCAGCCAGGCACAGATGGGGCTAGAGACCTAGAGAGTGGATCCAAGCACAGGTCTAGGACCTCAGCTCTCAGAGAGAAGACAAGAGCGTGGGGGCTGTTGGACTCCCTAGAGGGAGAATCAGGTCATGGGAACCTTGGCGCTCCTGAAAGATGTGGGGCTGGGCAGAGCACGATGACAGCTCTCTTGACACCATCCCTCGACCTGTTATCTTGATGCGGGGAAGTTCGGCCTGCTGGGCACCAGGTCCTACATCGAGCCCACACAGGGTGGGACTGGCCAGGCTGAGAAGCCCTGAGTTGCTCCTTTGCCCCCCGAGCTGCCCTCCCCCCCAGCATTCGCTGGCTGTGGACTTAACCCCTTCTTGTCAGGACCTCTCAGCCTCAGAACCACTGCATTTGAGTTATATGTCATGCAGGGTCACCAGTATCTTGCTGTGGCTCTGGCCTTTCTGGGGGCCAAGAAGCAGCACTTTTAGGCTTTCTTCATGGTCCCCAGGCAGTGGACTCATCACTAGGCCAAGAGGAAGGAGCAGAGGGCCTCTCACATCAAAGAGTTCCCTCTTGTCCCCACAGGTGGGGACACAGCTCCAAGGTGGACGCTTGGACCCTTCTCAAAGACAAAGACCTCAGCAGATGCTCCTGTCTCGGGTTTGCTTCAGTGCCTTTACCTACATAATCAGGCTTGGGCTGTTATCTGACCCCTCTGTGACTCAATTTCCCTCCTGTGAAGAGGAGAAGCATAGCCAGGCCCTGCACAGGCATCCTCCTTCGAGCCAGCAGGACCTACTTTGTGAGAGTCCAGCGATGGAGGCATCAGGCCCAGGGGCTGAACTAGCAGCTGTGGAGCTGGGGCAGCTGTGGCTGGGAGCTGGACATCAGGGAGGCTGGCACTGTGGTGGGGGTGGGGGTGCCAGCCACCAGACTCGGCTCAGGCCCTCTGAGGGAGAGCCACATGCCCTGGGCCAGGAGGGCTGAGGAGAACCCCACTACCCTCCCCACTGTGCCTCACAACTGGGCCTGGGCAGGAGTGGGATCAATGGCACTCTGGGTGCTGTGCCAGGGGCCAGTCAGCCAGGTGAGGCTATCCTGTGGGAAGGGGCAAACAGACAGGGGAATGGCACAAGCTGCAGAGGGGCCCTGCAGCCTCAAGGCTCCTGGGCTCTTGCCCCTTCAAGGAGCCAAGAGTTATTTTGGCTTCTGAGGAAACCATCATCTGTGGGGAACAAGACCTGCCCCCCTGCCCCCAGCTCAGGTCAGTTCCTGCTGCTCCCCTGAGCCCCTGCCCCATACCAGGGAATGAATCAGGGCAGATGGCAGAGGCTAGAGAACTGGGGCCTGTGGGGTGCTTCTGAGCCATCCTGCTGACCGAAGGGGCTGGCAGAGGTGCGAGGGCACCCAGCCAAGCGGGATCACCACCCTCATCACTTGGCCTCCTCACGTAAGCAGCAACGCTTCACTCTCACCTCGCTGTGCCCAGCAGCTTCTGCCTGTGCTTCTCTCCTGTCTTCTATGGGGGTGCCTCATCCCTCTGTCCTTCTATCCTTTCCTGAGGTCTCAGTCCGGCCCTGTCCAGCACCTGTCAGTGTCTCTACCTCTCCTGGCCCTCCACAGGGAGAGAGGTGAGAGCAGCAGGCTAGACCTGGAAGTGGGGCCCCTCGAAGCCCCTGTCCCACTGAGAGTACGGCCCCTCCCCCACTCAGAGCTGGGCCAGTGACTCTCACCTGCTGAAACTGGAGCCCCTGGCTTGTGCCTGCCTGGGGTCAGGGGTGGGAGATAAGGCCAGCCTTTGTGTCCCAGCTGGGCTTTCAGCTCTCAGGAAGCTCCTGAATGCAGACAATAGTCAGCGCCATCTGATAAGGCAGGGGCTAATCCCACACTGATGGTGGCTGCTCAGGGCTAAGGGCTGCACCTGGGTGGCAGAGGGGAAGCGGTAGTGCTCCTGCTTGGCCTATTTCCAGGGACACCCCCTCCCCAATGGGGCTGCTTCTCCCTGGTGTGGAAGGGCTTGGGGGCTGTCCTTGCTACCTCCTCAGAGCCACAGCTCATGCAGAGTGCCTCAGACAGGGCTCAAGTACAAGGCCCACGTTTGTCGAGTGGATGAGTGAGATACAATGGTGAGGGGCACTGACAGGGCCTCTCTGAGCCTCACTCTGTGAGAGGCAAGCCAGGCTCTGAGGGGAAATCACCTATGTCCAGGTCCTCTGTATAGGTGAGGCAGAATCCAGAGGCTGTGAGCACTACTGCTCACTGTGACCATAGGGGCACACAGGTGGGCCTGGGACTCTCGCTCATACCAGACATCCCAGCTCTCAGAGCACAAGAAAGGGGATACGTGGCCCAGGTCCAGGCAGAGGTGCTAATCTCAGCCCTACATCATCAGCCTGGGTGCAGCCTCCCTGGGCAGTAGCCAGGCTGCCATGGGCAGAGGAGGGGCTAGCCACTCAGAGCACCCAATGGCCTCCCTCTGTCCACCTGGCCCTGACCTGTCATGCCAGCCCCGTCGTCCTCCCGAAAGCACACACTCTGGCTCAGCCTGGCTCAGACTATAATGAGATTCTGCTTCACGTTGAGTACTGGTTCCCGAGAAAATCATCTATTAATTGATTCCAATTACTCTTAATTGTTTCTCATACATTTCAATTAGGGACCCTGTTGTTTCGGCAGGAGCTGGATTAGACACGCCATCCCCACGTCTCTAATCCCAGGGCATCAGGGACGTGGGGGAGGGACAGCCGGCAGCTGGGGTAGGCGCAGAGGTGGAGACCAGGCAAAGCCAGGCCAGGGCTCCTGTGCCACCTCAGGGCGGGGTGGGGAGACAGCCTGAGGCCTCGGCCTGTGGAGAGGATGGTGGATAGCAGGTGACAGCAGCTAGAGACACCCAGAGGAGGGTAGCAATGGCTGGCAAGCCCCATCCTGGGGCTATCTGGGGCCCATTTGTTTGCACTGGGGGTTTTTCTCTGTCCTAAACCTGACTGGAGTGCCAATAGTTGGGGGAGGGGGTGTTTGAAAATATACATAAATTGACCATCTCCACCATTTCTTTTTTTTTTTAGGTTTTTTGAGATAGGGTCTCACTTTGTGGTTCAGGCTGGCCCTGAGCTCAGCCTCAAACTCACATCACAATCCTCCTGCCTCTGCCTCCCAAGTGCTGGGATTACAGGCGTGAGCCACCACGCCCGGCACTGTGGTATGTGGTACTGGTTGCTGCTGGGTGTGAGTCTCCACACCCAGTATTGTTATGTGGTTACCGGGGAATCGAACCCGGGCCC